>OVBE01015116.1:0-11671 GCA_900406425.1 Iberis pinnata | reverse complement strand
AAGACCATCTTCCCATTCCATACTAACAACCTCATTTCCTTGTGTATCAATATTACCCTGTGAATTGCAATGACCATCATTAGGAAAACCGCAATTTTCTTCATACCCAACATCTTCACCTGTATCAATATTACCTTGTGAATTGCAAGGACCATTGTCTTGTGAAATGTAAGGAACATTGTCCAACAATGCATATTCTTCTTGTGGTTCACCAAGTGTATTAATATGATTATGGGTAGGATCATGGGTAGGATCACTGGTAGGATCACGGGTAGGATCACCACCCTCATTTGGAACTCGATTACTTCCCATCCCCTCATTCATAAAATTAAGCCCACTCCCTCTGTCCTCTCTTATAGGTTGCAAAGAACTTTGGGATTCTTTCTCCACATTCAAAACATTTCTTTTCTCCCCTCGTTCCACATAACAACAAAAATCTTCATCTCCATTGATATATATTGGCGTCTTCATAGTTACGTACAATGGATAGTAACTTATCTTCAACGTTGTCGTATCCCCATTTAACATCATCTTCTCGCATAGTTTCTTACACAACATAGAATATGTTAAATCATCCATCATTATCGAATAAAGATACAATTCTTTTTTATTCCATAGTAACTCGTCTATGTCTCTCGTATAAAATCCTCCATAGTCAAAAATGATAACTGTACCTCGCATTTTCTCCATTATCCTCTGCAATATTTTTAAAAATATTAGTAAATCAAGTTATTCCAAGTTAATCTTCTATACGTAGTTAACCCAAGTTACCTCAAGTTAATCATGCATACGTAGTTAACCCAAGTTACTCCAAGTTAATCTAGTCAAAGTAGTTAAAACTGGTTATCCCAAGTTATCCCAGATTGTTCTATTTTGCACAAGTGTTCGAGTGATATCGATTTTCACATATGAAACCACAAATTTATGGGTTAATACCCTATAAGACTATTGATACATGTAATTACACCTATGGGTGTCTAAGCTTTCGAAGGGGTACCAGAATGAAAGTCTTGAGGAGAGACGATTATACCCCTTCCTTTTTAGATATTTTCGCCTGTTCGAGTTTCTTTTATACGTTGGGACCGTTTTTTAAATTTGAAAAATAGCTTTGCCATTAAACCGCTGTAGTAGTTGTCCCATCAAAACTTTTTTGCAGTTCATATCTTATATTTTATCTCCTCCATCTTTCCCACTACGCCATTTCCACACACTCTCTCTTAATCTCTTTCATCTCCACCTCCGATTTCTCTTGTATTACTGTTCATCTTCCCCATTCTTCTCTCTCTTCTTCAAATCGAAGATGTCTGCCTCTACTAGTTGCAGGAAATCCCTGCGTAATAGGGGTGTGAAACCGCATGCAACTGGGAGAAAAGAGGTGTTACTTGTCAAAAAATCAGAGCCGGACGACTTTGTGTTCAACCCTTCGAAACTCCCTTCTCGACTTTTTGCCACTGATCGCTACCCTCCAACCGGCCGTTTAAACTCATACTCGAGGCCGGAGCTCCTGCTAGATTTGGACGGGGCTTTAAAAGGTACCCCATATCTAATGTTCCGTTAAGGTATTCACTCCGGGAGTTCGAAATAGTGACAGGACTACCATGCGGTCCATATCCAAACTTGCAAGAGTTAAGGAGATTACAAAGCCCCGCCGACCCAAAATAACCATACCGAAACGTCCTTTTACATGGTCAAGATGAGGACCGGACTATTAAGGAGATCATGGACATTTTAAAGGAGGACTCGCGTCTGCCTCAGTGGGACAGAATGGCATCTTGACGGCGGAGGAGGCTTGCTTTAATCGTAATAGTTGAAGGGGTGCTTTTATGTAGCAAACAGCCTGTCCGAGCTAGTTCTCCAATAATAGAGATGGTAAAAGATCTAGAGTCGTGTGAAGCATATCCTTGGGGACGTGAATCATTCAGCTTGACTTTGAGGATGGTTAAGCTGGGTGATAGGTGCAAGTCTATAAAGGCTTTAAAAGAAAAATTCAACCAATCTCACATGGCCACTCACGGTTTTACGCTGGCTTTCTAGTTTTTCTTCTTTGTGGCAATACCCGAGCTAGAGAGATTCCTACTTGATCCGGATGACCACAACACTTTCACCAATGATGCTGTTGAAAGTTTGTCAGCGTTGAAACTTTTTCACAACTCAAAGATTATGGACGTAGAATGTATGGACAATGTAAGTGTCACCACACCTTGTGTAGCTATTCAATTATGTGTTAAACTTCTAATTTATACTATGTTTTTATACAATGCAGCTTTATGTCAAACCTTACCTGGACGACAGCCAACATATCATGGACGAGGATGTTAATGAGTGGAACGACGAGGTTGAGGACAAGTCCATAGAATACATGGAACTTCTTATCAGTCAGCAATTCAAGTTCTCGAAAGAGATGTGGTCCGGCGGATACGCAAAGTGGCATGTTATAGTTCCGGAGAAGAAGCTAAGGAATCAAGGCAAAAATCCAAAGGAGGAAGGAAAAAGAAAACATGTTTAGGAAGAAGTTGGGGGGTCAAGTTTCAAATTCAATTGACATAGAAAAATTATTCGAGCATATGGAAGTCATGAATGTGTCATGGGACGCTGATATGAAGAAGTTTTTGGAGAATATGAAAAAATCAATGATGGACGAGATGATGGACCACTTAATAAGCGAACTCCGATAATCTGCTATGATTCGTAGCAGGACCAAACGCCTCCAAGTCTCACAGCCGTTGTCCCATGGGACGAGTTTAGAGAAGAAAATATCACACATGAGCAGCTCACAAAATGTTATGGTAATCACAGGAGAAGACGAATTTCATCCTGTTACGAGTGTTGAAAAAATAGTCGAAGAGCTTGATAAAACACATGGGAAGTCGATGATGATGGAGGATGACAAACCATCTAATTTGTCCACTGAGAAGGTTAACTAACTGCTATATGTCATATGCACATAAATATGCCTTCAATCTCTTTTCGTATAATGCAGGACAAGAATGTAAAAGATTCAACCAAGCCGGTATGTGGAGAAGATGGACAGGTGATGTCGGAACCTAGCATTCAGCCCCGCACAACAGAAGTTTGAAAAAAGGTCACCACATTGTTTGTTGGCAAAGTTACTTATCATTTTTATTTTTGCTGTAAAGGGACCACTGAGAGAGAAGGAAAAGTCATTACAGATACAGTGGATGTTCATCCTGGTGGACAAGTATTAACCAAGACCAGCGTCTCTATCCACATATTCGTCCATGGTAAGGTTGATGTCCATCTCCCTAGCAGGTAGTAAAATCGTCTATGTCCACATATTCTCCCATGTGCACACTGAATAGCAGTTCTCTACTAGTGTGTCAATGTCAACGTGCTTTATTCCTACACACGCAAGCGTATGACTACATGGAACTAGCAACACATCAAACACTCTACAACTACATGTCTTTTTTTTGTAAGTCAACCATGAAAACGCACCCATTACTGTCATTTACTTGAAAAATCCACAATGTTGCGGCTAGCACGGCACAATCAGTAACGTCTTTTAGATGACTTATTAACATGTCTTCTAATTCTGGTGTACATCTTGTGTACGTCTTTTGAGCTTTGTCTCTGCGAGCGCAGAACCAGTTCATTAGCATTGTGCAAATTGATTCCACCATTATGGAAATAGGTAACCCTAAGGCTTCTTAAAGCACATCATTCAAACATTCTGAAATGTTGCTACTCATTAGGTTGTAACGCATGCCCGAGAAATATGCTAGTGTCCTGTGTGGCAACCCGATGTGTATCAAATAATTTGCATAATTCTTGTTTTGATTCTGGATATCCTCAAACCAGTTGTTGAAGTCACCTACTGTATAAGCCCTTGCTGCATTTGACACCATAGTTGCAAGGCCATCACATTTGAACCTATGCTTAACATTCCTACATAAATGTATAACACATGCGCCATGTTTTGCACGTGGATAAACACTATTTCCTGATGCCTATCGAAGATGAATACCAGATCTTCGTTATCTCCAACGAACCTGGACAACTGTTTAAAAAACCACGTCCACCCGACTTTGTTCTCACCATCAATGATACCAAAAGCCAGAGGAAATACCTGGTAGTTCCCATCTTGTCCACTTACTAAACAACTCTGAAATTTCCCTTTTGTATGTGTACCATAAATTACAACAACCTTTCGTAGGTATTTATAGCCTGCTATGGAAGCTCCCATCACAAAAAGGTACTTGAATAGCATATCCCCATTGACTGCCTACACAATTTTGATTTAAGATATGGTCCCCGGATTCGTTGTCTTTAGTGTTTCCAAATATGTGGAAAAGTAATTGTAGCTGTCCTCCTCGTTCCCCCTGGCCTTTCTAACTGCAAACTCTTTTGTTTTCCATGCTTTCATATAAGATATAGTCACATTCAGCTCCGATAGCACCAACCAAGGAACCTCACAAGCTCTCGGCCCTTTCTGTCCATGAGCATATATGGATTTTAATAGCTCCACTAAAATTTCCGCAGTCGCTTTCTTACTGTAATGAGATCTTGATTCCATATCACACTTATGTTTCAAATTTACTGTCCTTATTTCCATGTTTTCAGAATCATGGTGTCTAGTTGCATATATCCTCCAATCGCATTTCTCGTCCTCGCAGAAAATAATCACGCGTGTCCTGTCAGAACTCCTCACCTTGAAGGTGAACAATCTCTTAACTGAATACACCGAGATTGCCTTATGTAGCCCGACTTTGTTTTTGAAAACTAAACCTACATATAGTGCGTCTTCCCCCTTTTTCAAATTCATGTTTGCTTTGTCGCTTCTAATCAGCATTACATTGTGTCTTTGAAAGGAGCTGGATCGATGACGAAATTAGGTATGTGCCTTTACGCTGTCATGGCATTGGGAACATAATCTCCTTTCCCGTGTCTAGGGATATAATATTCATTCACGTGATCCTTTTCAGATTGTGGATTACCATTTAACTGCTGTCCATTGCTAGAATTTACTTCACCATTAAACGGTACCAACGCTAGACCACTAGAAGGGACAATATCATCTTGTCTACCGATTATCGGCATTGTATCCTCCAAGTTACCAATATGTGTCGAAGATCCCCCATATTCAATAATATTTGTTCCTGTCCCTGACCTCTCAACACTCCTTAGTAGCTCTAAATTCCCACCATTCACAAAGGTTTCACTATCATTATCAAACATTCTATTAAATGAGTATGGATCCCAATTTGGTGGATACTCGGAGTTACTCAAATTTGTCATGTAGTTGAAGTCGTAACTAGGTGACCGTCTTCATCAATAGATTCCTTGTCCTCCACCTCCTCAATGATACTTGGTTCTGTGGGATCACCTACCGACCCCACCATTGCTTGTCCATTCCCACTTCTGGCCATTGAGTCCTGGTGGATGTTCTCTAGTTGAATAACCTTATTGAGGAACTCATTTTCATAGAATGGATCCTCACAATTTTCTATTCTTGGCACTTCCGCATGTTTAATCCCACATGTATCGTGGACTATTTTAATAGTCATGTACAAATGTAGTCCATTATCCTCGAGTTTTCTCATTTTAAACATTTCGAGGCTGTCATCCGAGTCGATACTAATGGGGGTCATCTTAGCTTTTGTAAGTACTGTCTCGAAACTCTCCCTCCATAATGTCAAAGACATTGTATCTGTCTTCGTCCCAAAAGCAGCAGCAAGTTTGTCCTTCAACCTTTCGAAGTTGTTCGCTGCACTTAACGCCACATATCTTGCAAAGATGTCTCTAGATACACAGAAATGCCAACTACCATTTTCCTTGCACTCCCATGACCCCACAATAACCAACACAACCTCGTCCATGGCATAACAACACCTATCATAATGGATACCGGTTAGCATCACAACGCAACTCATACATATTTATAGTTTATGCTGTAGGATCTATTCAATGAAAAAAAAAAAAACACAAAATAAATGATCTTACCTACCAAACAAGTTCTTCACTTTTCCTTAAACAAGTCCACATGTGGTTTTCTCAATAAAAAACCGAACAAAACATTTTAATCTTAGCGTAAAACCAGCTTATTATCCATTGGATTATGCATTTAATGCCATTTAATGCTAATTAATTCGTGTCACATCAGCGGGCCCCACCCCCATACATTTACTTTCGCACGCCAAACCAGCGACAACTTCCCCCATACCAGAAAACTTTCGTGAGGTCCTTTGTGTCTTTGTCCATAAGCCAAAACACCACAACATTATGGTATCTCGGGAAAGGTTAAGTCGTTATGGTATTTTTGATAAGAAGGTTCACTTCTCATGGTAGTTCAGATTAATCTCCCCAGAGTTTATAATGATTAAAACATAGGTAAGATGTTAGGCGGATGCCAGCCAAGCTATCATCAGAGTATCAAACATCTTATCCTTTCGCTTAAGATCTTGTCTCGAACCAATCTGTCAATCTTCTTGAAAATCTGGTCTGGAGGTGTTCATTCAGTGTTGAAGATCTAAGAGTTTCTTTCGTGCCAGATCGAGTAAAAGAGATGGTGAGTTGCGCTATGGCGCATAAGCTTTGGGGCTTTATTGAGATGAAAGCTTGAGCTAATGATTTACGGTTGTCCAAGTGTAGATGATGCACCTGCAAAAACCAAGTCGAGTCATTAGTTTGGTCAAAAGTTCAACTGCAAAATTACAACGAAGTAGGAGACGTTCTCTTGTTTCTGGATAAGAATGGCAGAAGCAGCAGCAATCTTGGCTTATTTTTGGGTTGTTGGCTCAAATTTTGTACAGTGACTTTTGTCACTTTTCCGGCAAGGTCGTTGCCCGGAATCGCTGGATTATGATCGCATTAGATAAGTTATAGTTTGGACAATAACTTTGAATATTTAAATGCAAAAATTAGAGTTAAATTGAATGAGAAATATGAAGTCAAAGTGTGTTACTTGAACACACTAAAAGTCAACAAATTAACTAAAGTTAATTTGTCTCACATTGCTTGGGAAAACAATTTTCAAGTGGTATATAAATAGCCTACTCATGTAGTGTTTACAAGTGAGTAGAAAAGGGACACCATGCATGGTAAAAGTGAGAAAAGAGGACCACACGCACGCGCCGTTGCCGCCAGCTCGGCACGACACGGGTGCGGACGCGGGTCTTGGATTGAATGTCTCGGGTTGTTGGGTCCTAATATTTTTGGGGAAAATTTTAAAAGGTATGGTCCATATGCTTCTCGGCCCAGTTGGCTATGCGGCCCAACATGCTTCTCAGCCCAGCTAGCTCTGCGGCCTAGCTTGCTTCTCGGCCCAGATTGGCTCTGTGGCCCATCTTGCTTCCTTGGCCCAGCCTGTGTCTCGGCCCAGCCAGCGTCTCGGCCCAACTTTCTTCTGGACGCATCCGTTCGGCCATTCGCGCCTGTTCGGCCAGATGCGCCCGCTCGCCTTGGCCAGTAGCGTCCGTTCGGCCAAAAACTCACCTCGTCGGCCACTTTAAATACTGCCTCTCCTCACTCATTTTTTCATCACTTCGATTCTCAATCAATTTAAGAATACATAATAAATTCTATATTGAACAAGAAAAAAGAAAAATAAATACTATAAAAACATTAATAAAGGTTATGATAATACCCCGTTCCAAAGTCTCGAGAGTATTCACGGATACTAAGATCGATAGGCCTTATTAAGAGTATAGCTTAATAAAGACGTATAACAGTTGTATCCTGGGATTCTGAAATTGCGGTAAACCTTCTTACTAAGGGAAATTATTAGAATTAAGGAAGAGTTTTGACTCGACTCCGTTTTTTTTTTAAGATTGTTAAAACCTTTTAAACTTGGTTTTAACTAAATCCGGTTTTACGGTCCCTGCAATCTTAATTCTAAAAATCTGCTCTTAAGCTACCGCTTTATATCGGATTGCAGTTTTAATGGTTTAAAGCGTTTTACCGGTTTGTGATTTTTTAAACGTTTTCGTGATACTCTATTGATAGTTTTCGGTTTTTGTTTTACAGATGGCAACCAAGAATACTGACAATGTCCATAGTGATGGACATATTGACATGCCTGCCAATACGGCTCAGACTTTGGTTCTGAAAGATGCCTTCGTCGGAATGTCTCAACTGCCTGCAGCAATGGCGCAAGGCCTACTGCCAGAGAAATTCGACGGTACAAATTTCAAAACATGGCAAAACAAAATGGTCTTCTAAATAAGCAATCTGAACGCTGAAAAGTTCCTAACGGACGATCCACCAATCGTTCATCTTGGAAACAGTGATGCCTACGTTCAAGTTGCGGTTAATGCTTGGAAGCATCACGATTTTTTCTGTCGAGGTTGGATCTTAGCCCACCTCATTGATCCACTCTACAAAGTGTACAGTAAGGAGGCACAAACTTCTAAGGAGCTATTGCCCGCCTTAGAAAAGAAGTACAAATCTGACGATTATGGTTGTCAGAAATTTGCCGTCGCGAAGTTTCTGGACTTCAAGATGGTGGACTCAAAACCCATCATGGAACAAGTCGACGCATTGAGTCTCATCTTACATGAGATTACAGCTGATGGGATGATGACCGATGAAAGCTTCACGGTCAACTGCTTCATTAAGAAGCTACACCCAAGTTGGCTCAGCTTCAAGAACTACTTGAAGCATAAGAAGAAACCGATGTCGCTCTCAAATGTCATAATGCGACTTCGAATGGAAGAGAAAAAACGTAAAAACTTCTCTGCTTTGGAGCAATATATGGTGAATGTGGCTGAGGTAAAGAAAAAGGGAAATAGAAATCCCTCACACGAACTTCCTCAGCAAACTTCAAGAAGAATGGTAAAATCAAGAAGTTTAAAGGAAAGTGCCATAAATGTGGAAAGCTAGGACATAAAGAAAATGTGTTTCGAAGTGCTACTAAAGCTAAGGATAAAGCTCAAGCTTATCATACTTAGGAAAACATGTGCGCGGTTGTCTCTGAAGTCAACATGGTTGACGACAACCCGAGAGAATGGTTGTATGACACTGGAGCTAGCACCTACATCTGCGCTGATAAGGAAATGTTCACCACTTATCATAAGAACAAGCCTGAGGAGAATCTGTTCATGGGAAACACAGCTCACTCAAAGATTGAAGGTTACAAAAAAGTGGTTCTGAAGCTGACTTCTGGACGTGAGGTTACACTCAACAACGTCAAACATGTGTCGGATATGAGGAAAAAATCTTGTTTCAAGAACTCTACTGAGCAAACCTAGATTCGAAACAAGTCGTGAAGATGACAAGCTAGTACATAAGAAAATTGGATGTATTTGGGAAAGGGATTTGTAAAAGGAGGACTTGTCAAAATGTGTGTAATGACAGTCCTTCATCCTGATAAGCTTGACATGGCTAACATTGTAATTGATGATAAAGTTAATGAAAAATTTGTTGCTTATTTGGTTGAGTCTTTCAATACTTTGCTTGAAAGATTAGAACATGTTAATCATCTATGCAAAAATTAATAAGTTTAAACTTAATTCCAAAATTGCAAAAGTAAATAAAGAAAAATGTGAAGTTTGTGTACAAGCCAAACTCACGAAAAATCCATCTCATAAAATTCAAAGAACTATCGAACCTTTGGGTTTAATTCATACATATTTATGTAATCTGAAATGTATACAAACTCGAGGCGGTAAAAAGTATTTTGTGACATTCATCGATGATAGCACAAGATATTGTTATGTATACTTGTACATAGCAAATATGAAGTCTTGTCAAAATTCAAAGAATATAAACTTGAAGTAAGAAATCAACTTGGTAAAACTATTAAAATAGTAAGAAGTGATCGAGTAGGCAAGTATGATGGTCCCTTTAATGATTTATGCAAAGAATATGGGATCACACATCAAACAACTGCTCCTGACTCCCCTGAATCTAACGGGATTATGGAAGGTAAAAACCGCACTCTCAAAGAGATGATGAATGCTATGNGGGGGGGGGAGGGGGCTTGCAAAGGTTGCTGTACCACTTCCGAAAAAGGTCACTATTGGACGTAAATTGATTGTATTTTCATTGGCTATGCACACAATAGCAATGCTTATAGATCTCTGGTTCATAAATGAGATATACATGATATTCATGTCAATAGAATCATAGAATCACGGAATGCTTCTTTCAATGAAAACATTTTTCCTTGTAAGGAAAAACAACGTCCAAAACGGAAAATTGAACAAAGAGAAGCGGATTCCTCAACAAATGAGGCAAGCACTTATGAAACTTCTCCAGAAGTGGAAGAAGTAGAAGTTGAAGCTCGGCAAAGCAAAAGAGCTCGCAAGGAAAAATACTCCGGAGATGATTTTATTACGGTTTTTCTCGCAGAGAATGAATCAAGAACATACTCGGAAGCTGTGTCTATACCCGAAACACATCATTGGAAGGAAGCCGTCAATAGTGAAATCGATTCAATATTACAAAATAATACTTATGAAATAGTTGATTTACCCGAAGGGTCTAAAGCACTAGGGTGTAAATAGATTTTCAAAACAAAGCAAAAACCCGCTAACACCATAGAAAATTATAAAGCACGGCTTATAGTGCAATGATTCCGCCAGAAAGAGGGATTGGCTTTCTCTGACACTTATTCTCCGGTAATAAGGATAACATCTATTCAAACCTTGGTTGCAATCGCGGCTTTAATAGGACTCGAAATTCATCAAATGGATTTAAAAACAAATTTCTTAAATGGAGATTTAAAAGAGGAAATATATATGAAACAACCTAAAGGTTTTGTCATTCCAGGACAAGAGCATAAAATCTGTAGACTTATAAAGTCGTTATACGGATTTAAGCAAGCTCCGAAACAATGGCATAAAAAATTTGACCATTTAATGATGTCAAATGGGTTTACTATAAACGAATGTGATAAATGCATATACATCAAAAGAACTCCACATGGATACATTTTGTTGGGATTATATACTGATGACATGCTCATTATTGGTAGCAATAAAGACATGACTGATAAACAGAGAATTTGCTAATCTATGTCTAGCAAATACTTAAGTTTAATTATGTCATTAAAGTATTTAAGATATCATCCAATTCAGGTAAAGTTCAACTCATTAATCCTATGTGAATCATGCTTAGTCTATGCCATTAAGATTGTTGGTTTAAACATTCAAACTTGCAGAATTTAAAAAGTCAAATAAAAGTCAACAGTTCAAAAGTCAACAATATTTAGAAAAAGTCAACATATATTAAAACTTGATAATTCAAAGATAAAAGACTAAGTGAATGGTTTAGGTAATTGATTTTGGTTATCAAACGAATTCATGTGGTGTCTATTCTATCTATTAAGCTAACCCTTGGTCTAAATTCCAAAACCTAGAGTAATCCACTTTCATGGCACTAATCCTTTCCTAAATTATGCAATCTAAGCAATCTCTTGGAAAAGTACACAATTAAGAAACATTAAGATCCATTTTATCTTAATCACTTAACTAACTAACACAATCGCTTGGCTAGATCTCATTTAGCTTATAAAGATTGGTTCTGGCATTTTGTTGAACCCCTTTCGGGCGCAAAATTCCTAACTCCTAGAATTGAGAGATCAATTCAATCNAAGAAGGTTTATGAATTACAACTCCTAAACACCACAATCCTTCATCTAATTCCCTAAATATATCCAACCATTCACTTAAGGATCACTACTCACTAATCATAGGGATATCACAAAATCTTA
>OVBE01015115.1:0-11671 GCA_900406425.1 Iberis pinnata | reverse complement strand
GTTTAGAGACTGTTTTGTGACTATTTGTGTAGTTGCAAAATTAGTGTTTTCTTGTAGTGTGAGTTGGGGTCGTCTCTTCTCCACCTTGCGCTAGGTTAGCCTTCTCTTCTACTAGTCGGCGGCGGTCTTTTGGATTCTGGGTTACGATGTTGATTGGCCGTCGGCGCTTCCCATGGCCGGGAATAGTTTCTGTGTCCTCAGATTGGTCGTTTCCTCGCTGGTCTTGGTAAGATTTTGGCTTGGTCTTGGTTGGTGTGGTTGAGGGTCCTCTGGCTTTGTTTTCTAGGAAAGTTTTCTGTTTCCTTTTTTAGGAGTTTAGGCTTCTCTTGTTAGTAGGATGTTCGAGTGTCTATGTGTCTAGTCTTAGCTTGGTCTTAGGCTCATCTGGTCTTGCCTCTTGGTTGGTTTTTGTCTAGTTTCCTTCTCTTGGAGTGGTTTCTTGGATGATTCTCGGTTTCTGCTTCGCCATTCTGGTTGTTTGTTTTGTTTACTCGGGTTTCAGTCTGGCGTTATTCCTCTAAGGTTTAGTGCTTCTTGTTTTACCTTGGCTTCTAGGCTGATCGTTTCCTCTATGTAGTCTCTCATGCCGCTCTCCTTTGTCAGCTTCCCATATCTCCTCTTTTGGGGCTCTTCTGCGGTTCTGACATCTTTTAGATCAAATTTATTATGGTGTTGACCTTTACTTGACTCTAGCTTCAGTTCTAGCATTGAAATGACTTTCACTATACATGTCTGGTTCCTACTGCAAGTTTCATTTCTGTTACCCGTTCTCCCTCAATAGGACCAGTTTCCTACATTATTGCTTTGGTTTCTGGGGATTTATTCTTCATAATGCTTTGGTTTGTTGTCTATGTTTGATTTTATTTTGGTTCAACGGTTTAATAGGTTATGGATATATCTCATCTTTGTTTTCGGGTATATATGTTAGTTTGTCGGCTTATGATTATTTAAAAGTGTATTATCTAATGTATTTTGAGATCTTCCTTTATTCAACTTTATGATGGAATCCCATAAAAAAGAAAAAAGAATGAATATAGTTGGCAAAGCATTGCTTGTTTACTCCACTATATCTAAGTTCGGTGTTTCATATTACCTTTGCCTATTTTTCTTTAAACAAATTATAATGTGCTATAGAGAGAATTAGGGTAAACATCTCCCACAAAAAGTAATGCATATTTGTGAACGTGTACATACATTATACGTACATTCGAATCGACTTACATGCAAAACAAAAGAAGACACTTCTTAATGGATTATGGAGTGAAACGCATATGATTAATGATGGCCAAATTATTTTAGCAATATAGCCGTTGTGGTTGTCCCCATCTCTACGCATATATATTTATTTGTCCACTAATAAATACTTCTCTATTTTATATTATATATTTCTTATTACAAGAAAACAGCTCATCTTTGCCAAATGCAACTCTTTTTGTTGTTGTTGTTATATGTAGGATGTTTGTCCATCTAATTTTGACATTGTTTACACTCACTAGAGGTCTGGATCTATGTGTATAATTAACTTTATATGTTTTCAGTCTAAAATAAGGAATTAGTGAGAGAAAAAAGAAAAGAAAAAGAATTGCGTATACATAATGTATGTCATGACGGTGACTATGATCTTGACTACCTCATAAGATTTCAACCATACAATTTTTATATAAATATATAGAAGAATATAATTATGATGCGAGCTGATATAATATAGTTTGGACTAATTTCATAACATTATAATAGCTTTCACTTTAATATATTTCACCCTTTGGAAACAAGTTTGAACAAAAGTGGGGCTCATTACATTGGTGGAGTCCTCATATCATATGAGAGAATATATCTCACTTGAAAAGCAGCCTCTTGAGATTCTCAACCTCTTTATTATAGATAAATATGAAAACATTAAAGTTAGCATCACAAGCATAAGGAAATTGCCTTGACTTTTTGATATCATAAAATGTAGAAGCTTCGAGAAAATTAGAGTTCTGGATCAGAACTTTCATGGAATGTTAGTAGAAGCTTGTGCTTGTTCCCAAAGACAAATCCTTAGAGAGATCTAGAAACTGAGAGGTTGTGAAGGCTCTTCTCTTTGGTTTATAACCATCAAATCCTTACCCATTAGACGTAACATCGGGAAAGACTTGCTCTGTGGTCTACCAAATGTTGGGTCTTCAAAAGCTGTCTCCTTTCTTTGGCAACAACATGATTGACCATTGTCTTTGAGTCCAGAAGGTCTCTTGTCAATGTTGACTGCAAAGTTTGATATTGCTGATTCCGATGAATTTCTGTCAGTGAGATCAAGCTGATCTTGTGAAGATTGGACTTGGCTTGTAATAACTGAAACATCAGTTCCCATATCCCAAAGACTCGGTAAAAATGAACCAGGAGGTCCTGGAATAGGAATAGGATCAAACTCCATGAATGAGGTTCCTTGTTCTACAGTTTCACAACTGGTTTTCTCATAAATGAAGCTTTCAAACTCATCATTGGATTTGTCCAACATATCATCATCATCATCTCCTTTGTTATTAACAGTCTCTTCATAGCTTTCGTAATCATTATCTGTGAGTTGACATTCTTGAGTCATTTCAGACTCCCATTTCCCCGTATCTTCATCCTCTGAGAAATCCAACCGAGCTTTCTTCAACTTCACCTCAGATAAATCAGCACTCACATGACTTGAACCTCTTGACAAAAGAGCATCTCCTGACAATGAATAGGATCCACTCTCACATGGCCGATCCTGGTTCCTACATCTTGAGAGACGGCCTTTTTTTAGCATACGCTGGTTAAAGATTCTACATTGACCAGGACCTGACCTCTTCATGCCTCTTCCTTCTTCAGTATTTCCTCTTTGATACTCTTGTATCTGTTGTTTACACAAATGATTTGTTAAACAATCCGCTGTTGCCTAAAGAATATTGGATCATTTACAGGGAACTATGAGAGGTGGTGTAGAGGCATACCTTTGAAGCATTGCCTTTACTAACAATGAGCTTTTTGCTCCCTTTATCTCCGCTAGAAGATTTCTTCTCATTGCCATCTTCATGCTCTCTCAATAGATCAGAAGCTTTCTTGTTAGACTCTGATAAAATCCGCAGTTTTTGGCCCTTATTATCAATGTAAACAGAAGCATCTTCATCAACACAATCGCGCAATACACTCAGCTTTTTTCCTTTATTGGATAGTTGAGGCTTATTAGAATAGGTTGAAACCATAGCCCATTTTGTTCCATTTCTTTTATCAACATCTTCTAATGTGCATTCTTTTGCAGCAGCATAAATATCAATCATCGACTTAACTTTCACACGTGCTTTAACTTTAGGCCTGCTTGGCTTATCTATTGGCTGCTGTCCAGAGTCAATGGACAGACACTGATCCATGTGTGCATTCAAAGTGGTGTTAGAAGCAGATGAGAATGTTTTGCAGATAGGACAAGGTGCAAAGAGGCAACTACGGTCTTCTTTCGATCCACTATCCATATATGCTCCTGGTTTTACTATTAAACCAATCTTTTGTCCGGGATTTTTGTTAGTGATACCTACTTGTATTTTGGATTTCGAACCACTCGCCAAATCATTCTCAAAGCCTTCTTTAATCTCTACTAACTTTGTCATGTACTTTATAGTTATGCTTGGTTTTTCCAAGGAAAAAGGTTTAGTAGTCTGAATCGGTGGTAAGGAATCACTTAAGCCATGCTTCAAACAAAGTTGCAAACTTGTCGAGGAAAAAGGCCAATTTTTCTTCAAGTTCTTGCTTCGGTAACTAAATGCATAATCTCTACAAATTAAAAATCACAAAATCAATTTCTAAACGATAAGTACAACGACCAAACAAAACAAAAAAATCTTATGAGAGACAAGACACAACAAAGAAACGTGATGATTTCTCTTTGAAATTAACTTAGACTTATGGACCACCTGATTAAAGACAAAATATGAAAGAAAGAAAGAAAAAATACTTAACCTTAAAACTCAGTATCTTTAAGCTTCCAGTGTAATCGTGTGAAACAGACAAAATAAGAAGAAAAAACTTTGTAAATTACCTGATAGAAAAATTAGAAAGATGTAATTGAGCAGCTAGATGAGGAAGTGATTTGATCGGTGGATGATACAAACATTTGACTATTCCACTATTACTGTTCACTTCTCTTTTAGTTTTAGATTTGTTATTCCGCATAACACCACCCAATAATCTGTGAACTTATAAGAATTTTTATTTTAGTCTTTTGATTTAAAGATATATAGCAAAAAATCAAGAAGATTTTTCTAGAAAAAAAATATATGATTTCATGTGAAGGAGGGAAAACAGAGAATAAGGATGAGTGGATAAAATCACAAGAAAGCAGGAAAAGAAACCCATCAGTTTCCAATCTGATTGGAGTGTTATTTTATGTAATGAAACTCAAGACATCGCACTCAGAGATTAATAGATCAAGAGTGTAGACAATTCTCAGAGGAATTTAAACACACATCATAAACATAAAGCAAAGATTGATTAGATCTTTTCCTGGAAATTATTGAGAAAAAAAAAAAAACAATTTGAGAAAATCAAGATATTAGGAGAAGTTAAACAATACAGAAGAAGATATAACTACAAATATTTGTAGATGAAAGAAGGAAAAGAAGAAATCTCACCGAAACATGAGATTTTAGTAAATAATATGCCAGGTAAAATCATAAATCCAAGCAACAAAATGAAAGCAAACCCTTCTTATAATGCAATAAACAAAAAAAAAAATGTTGGATCATCGAAAAAATAATACTAGCAAAAGTTTATATATGCATATATATATATATATACACACACCTACTCTGAAGAATAAAAGTTTGGATCTTTGAAGCTCAACAAAAATTCAAAGCAAAGTAAGAACACGAAACTGTATATCGGTGATACAAAAAAGAAGAAAGAGAAGAAGGAGAGAGTTATTCAGATTCAAAGATGTAGCGTACAAACTATCACTAAATACACGCAAACCTTTAGAGGATTTGATTATCTCGAAAATGGTTTTGTTGGCAGAAGAAAAGATTTCATAGAGAAAGAAGAGAGAGAGATGAACAAGAACCCACGCACTCACATCAAAGTGGTATCAGGTTCCCTAAGTATTAAACAATTTTTATTAAAATAAGTTAAAAGTTTAAAATGAGGATGTTATAAAATGATATTTTTTTAATAAATCGTCTCTGTCTTGTAAGCGAGGCTGAGCTGTGTGAATTCCTTAAAATAATATCTGAGTTATAAAACAACTTTTAATGTATTGTTAATATATAATAGTATCTTTTATTTTAAAAAGTATTCCACTAATGGGCCTCAACTGAAGGAGACACTAGAGGCTGCTATTGTTTACTGTGTTTGAACGACTGCTTTCTATCATTGTTTTATACATAATGAATTTTGTACTAACTAATTAATTGATGACTACATTTTTATAATCACTAATGATTAACAATGCCACCGAATTCATATCTTGTCATTATTTTTTCATGTGATCACATTTTATAAATTAGTTAATATTGTATATATATATATATATATATATATATCAGATAAATTATTAAATTATAAAAAGCAATATAATAATTAACAAAAAAAACTTAAGGTTAATAATTTATTTATGAATAATAACAAAATGTATAACTGTTAGTAGATTAATAACATTTTGTAACTTCTTGTAGATCAATAACATTTTATATTTTTATTTAATATGTTCATGCAAAATCATTTTCCAAACATATGAACATTTCATTAATGTTCCGAATGATTTTTTTTGTCAACGTCCCGAATGGTAAATATACCAAGTTAAACGCTTTTTCTATACTTGGCAATGCCTTTAACATTAGAACATGCCGCCTAATAGCATCATATGCTTCATTCAAACCCATGAGAAACTTCATGACTTTTGAGCTATCCATCATTTTCTTCTAGTTTTCAGCTGCATAACATTGACACTTACCACAAGTGCACACTGGCAACTCAACAAAGTTAGCATATGTTTCCAAAATAGTAACTAAGTATGTGTAGTATGAACTAATATCCTTAGTTCCCTGATTAACATTGCACAATCTCTGTTCTAATTCAAAAATACGAGCTAGATCATTTTGTTTGAATATGTTCATAAGACTATTCCAAATAGCTTCCGCGGTATTCATATACAAAAGACTAGCACTAATGTTCTTGGAAACTGAATTCAAAAGCCAAGTTGATACCATGTCATTACATCGGGACCAAGAACCGATATTCATATCATCATCAGTAGGTTTCTTTATAGATCCATCTACAAAACCTAATTTGTTTGGAACATTAAGAGCTAAATGAATTGACCGTTTCCAAGAATGAAAGTCAAGTCCACTACTCAAACGATCTGAAACCAGAATTAATCCTGCATGATCATTGTTATGCAAGTGGAAGGGATTCTCGTACAAATCAGATTGTGAAGCTTGTTTCGGAGCTGCGCCAATTGTTGAAGAATGAGACATTTTGATTTGAAATCAAGAAATGTCAAAAAATTGTGCGATTACGATGAACAAGAAAGCAAAAATTGAAGAAATCAGTTGAACAATAAGTTGAATCATGAAATCGGAGATGATTATGAGACTCGGAACATTCATAGTCGAAGAAAGAAGATGAATCTTGAAGAAAAAAATTGCGGAAAGAGCTTTCAATTTTGCTCTGATACCATATTACGAAGAGAAGAAGTGAAAGAGTAAAGAGAAAAATGTATTTCTTTCATTGACCTGTAAATGATACAAACATACTGTATTTATACTACATTAACAGACTTTAATAATATTAACAGAATGTTAACTTTCTAACCAACTATTAACCAAACTAAGTAATTGATTATGGCCATGTTCGTTTGTCAGTCGCTAGCGGCAGCGATTAAAATTGTGTTCGTTTGTTAGTCGCTGCGACTAGCGATTAAAAATTTTAGCCGCTAAATTTTTTAGCCTTTCAAAATAGATTCAGCGACTGCTAATCGCTGCCGCTAGCGACTGGCAAACGAACATAACCAGCGACTGATAACAGTTGCAGTTAATCGCTGCCGCTAGCGACTGGCAAACGAACAGGGCCTATGTACACTCTAATAATAACATAAATTGAAAGATGTAGTACTTTTTTTTTCTTTCTTCACTAACATTTTAGCAACAAGAACTAATATCTTTATCATCACATTATTAAAGAAAACTAAATCAAATAAAATAAAACAAAGAGGAGGGTGAGGGTGACATTGTGCGGAAACGTAAGGGCTAAACAAAAATGAGGATTTAAGTCAAACATAATTTTCTTCATAATTCAAAATTCCATGCCCTATCGACTTATGGAGGCCCCATTCTTCCTTCGCTACACGACACTCTTTTTTTGCTGAAGCAATGAATGATGAATTGATCAGTACCATATTGAAGGACAAAACACAATAACCAAAAGAAGAAAAGAACAGTAAGATAAGAATTATAGCTTCTTTAATCGCAATGATAACTCACAAACAACAGTCTTCTCGCTCTGGATTAGTAAGGTCTACTATTATTTTAAAATTTTTTAATTTTTTTTTGGTTTAGTTAGTGTAATAGTCATCCTCATCTATATAAGGACAATACGTTTCCTTTAAAACTTCACCAACGAACACAATTCTGAATTACTAACATGAAAAGATAGAAAGAAAGGAGTGAGTAAGATTACTTATTGAAAGTAGATCCTTTCTTCCTACTCAAACATTTAACACTTTATCGTTTTATACAATAATTAACATCATACATAAACCTAAACCTAGACACTAACGATTTGGATCATAGGCAAATCCAAAACAAAAATTTAGTTGATGATTTATTATAAATTTATTAAGAATTATATTTATGTATGAAATAAATGGATTAACAATATTATATATTGCAGTTATATCAATTTGTTGAAAATTACTTAGTACATGTCTTCTCTACACTACATGTATATTCACCATTGGTCAAGGTTATAAGCTTACAACTTAAAACTAATTGATAATGAGTTGATTCGCCGTATCATTTATATATTAATCTATGTTTTTTTTTACTTTTTCTATGTGAGATTTTATCCCAAATACGCTCCTTTGAGATTATGAATTATGTTAGTCATTAATTTCGGTTGGTTTGGGAAAGAATGGCATGAAAATTTTTGGTCGGTCTACGAACTGAATCAAGCTCTAATAGCATGTTAGGATTATGGACTTCCAACTCAAAATTAATTGGCAATGAGTAGAATTATCCATACAGACCCGTCCATGAGCCCAAACAAGCTAAGCTTGGGCTTGTAGGCCTATTTCTGATAACTAATAATTCGATCACTTTTTTCATCTATGTTTTAATAGGTTAGCTAGTTTAGTACTCTTTCTTTGATTAAAGAGAGAGAATTCATTTCTCACCCATGAATTTTGTTATCCTTTATTTTCTTATTAAAAATTAGTCATTAGTGGCCCAGTTTTTTTTTAAGGCTTGGAGCCTAAAAGTTAGCATGACCACGCCTGGATCCATATCATATTATATATTTTTCTATGTTCGGTTAGGCTTTCGATGTGAGATTATTTTCCTAAAACATATAACAGATACCTTTTACACTAATACAAGTTATGACATTCATATCATTCATTAGGTCCAATAATCTTCGTGATGACTTTATGAACCCCATCCATGGAGGCTAGACATCGAGCTTTCATTCATTCCATTCCAGCTTATCAGCCCATATTTATGTACTATATTTCACATATATTCATAACTATATCTTGTAATGTTATCATCATACATCATGCATCATATATCATCATAACAACATCACAAAATCATCGAGCCTATCATCATGTCATGTTAACTTAATATTCATTATCAAGCAATCATCATTCATTCAGATCTTAAATTTGTATATCATGAATCATGAGGCACAATAAAAAGAAAGTGAGACTATTTGTCCAGATACCCCTATACCCAAATAGGTTGAAAAATGATGGTCATTCACTTAATTTTCTATTATGACATATGATAGTAGGATTTTTTAGGTTCTAAGTATATATGGGTAATCAATCCAATTTGGTGTGCACTAACAATCAAGATTGTAATGAATGCTTCTAGGTTAAGCTAAACAGTAAAAGAGGGTGGTTTGCTAATAGTTCCTTAGTGAAATGAAACATGCTGGAACTAAAAAGAAAGCATAAACAGAACAAGGAGCATAAAAGACTAAAATGCAAAAACAAAGTAAAAGCAGAGAAAAAGAAAGATGTAAACAAGTGTGAAGCAGTACCTGAGGACTAAGGGTAATCAACCAGATATTTTTCATAAATTGGAATGTCCGAAGGTTGTTTCTGAGGTGGTACACGCTCAGGTTGAGGGTTGAATTCAGGACTTCCTTTTCCTGGATCCTTCAGGTTATCTTCAGCTCTTGACATTACCAATTTCTTGATTTCCTTTAACTCCACAGAGACTCCTTTATCTGGTTCCTTAATAAACCTTGAGACTTACATGGTGCATTCCAGACTTTGTTGGTTCCTTTCCCAATCCATCTTCAACTGCTTCACTGCTTGAGTACCCATTCTTCTGATTCTCTTCATTTAGTTCCTTCATAGAGAATAACTGACCTTGGACAGTGACATTCTTAGTTTTGGTCCTGATGTTGAAAATAATTTTTGGACCTCTTTCTACGTTCAACTTAATGTGACCTTTCTTGACATTGAGTACAGCTTCAACCGTTGCTAGGAACAGTCTTCCAAAGATTAATGGATCCTTAGGCTCTTCATCCATCCTCAATACCACAAAGTATGTGAGTATTGTTGCATCTTTAATCTTGATAGGTAAACCTTCCAAGATGCCAACATGATGCCTAACCGATCTGTCCGCCATCAACAAAGTTATGTTGGAAGCCTTGAACTTGTCAAATCCCATCTTCTTGGCAGTGGACATAGACATTAGGTTGATAGATGCTCCCGAATCATATAAGCATTCGTCAAAAGTCAGGGATCCTAGTGAGCAAGGCAAGGTGAATGAACCATGATCCTCTTGCTTTGTTGTTATCAAGGCATTGCATTGTTCAGATGGTTTCAACACTTCCTGGGTATTTCGCCATGATCTCTTTCTTGAAACGTGATGGAAATGGCAGTCTTGAGACATAGGTTGGTGGATCATAATGTTTTGCAATCTCTTTTGGAGTACGTGACTTTTCAACAGGATTTTTAACAGGAACATACTCTTCATAATCCAGAGGTGCATCTAGGTTTGAACTCAAATCCCCCCAACTTGTCCTCAGTGCAAATAAGAGGGTAAGTTGGACTAGGAATAGCAGTTGTCTGCTGGAGATAGATGACATTGATGTTAGCATATTCCTTTGGGTTCTTCACAGACTTTCTTGGGAGTTGACCATTCATAAAAGTAGAAGTTGATGCGGTCTTTCCTTCGAGAGTAGTGACACTAGTGTTGAGAGTTTCAAGCTTCGAATAGATTGCACCGAATGAAGTGTCCATCTTGTGTTGGATTTCACCAAATTTATTTGATGTCTCGAGTGCATAATTGGCTTGACCTTGAAGAAGTTGCTGTAACATAGCTTCAATGTTGAAAGGTTGAGAAGGAGGTTGGTTAGATGGGAAACCCGGAGGTGCACCAGTATGTTGTTGCTGTGGTTGTTGACCATTGTGTTGTTGCTGCTTGGGAAAGTAACCTCTGTTTAGGTTGTAGTTGTTGAAAGGTTGAGAGTTCTTCTGTTGTTGAGGTGGGTACAATTGGTCTTGTGGGTTAGAAATGTCGTTGCTTCTGTAAGAAATAACAGGGTTATTAGAGTAGTTGAAGTACCCTTTGTAGTAACCCCCTTGGTTCTACACATAGCACATTTCTTCTTGATGTTGAACTTCGGCAGCTTAAATTTGAAGTTGTTCTTCATCAGAGATGAAGTGAACCTTATGTTGTTGACTCAGGACTAACCTGTCCAAATTTTCATTGAGTGCCTTGATCTCCTTCTTTGTGCTATCATCAGAAGCAGAACTACCTTGAGGTGTTCTGTCATAGTCCTCACTGTAAATCCCATCAGATTGGGCAAAATTTTCTACTAACTCTCATCCTTCATCCACACTTTTGTTGAGGAAGTTCTCATTGCTCGCTGTGTCTAGCAACATTCCAATCTTGGGCAAGGCACCTCGGTAGAGGGTGCTGAGTAGGGAAGCTTTGCTGAATCCGTGATGGGGGCATTGCATTGTGTAGTTCTTAAAGCGCTCCCATGCTTCAGAGAAGGTTTCAGCATTCTTCTGTGCAAAGCCTGAAATGTCATTCCTCAGACGGACTATTCTGGAAGTTGAGAAGAACTTTGCAAGGAATGCCTTCTTGCAGGCATCTCAGGTTGTGATGGAGTTCCTTGGGAGACTTCTCCCATTGGTGTGCCTTCTCCCCCAAAGAGAAAGGAAAAAGGCGTATTTTTAAAGCGTCCTAACTCACAACATTTATCTTCGTGAGGCTGCATAAGCGATCAAACTCGTCAAGATGATCGAGTAGATCCTCCATAGGTAGTCCACGGAACTTGTTCCCCTGCACCATTGCAATGAGACTATGCTTGATCTCGAAGCTGTTGTTTTGAACTGCAGGTGGATTGAATCCATGTCTGATGGTGTGAGTGTTGGGGTTGTCACTGATAACACTAGAATTTTAGGATTTTTACATAACATTTCTTGTTATTTTCT
>OVBE01015114.1:0-11671 GCA_900406425.1 Iberis pinnata | reverse complement strand
CATAGATTATAAACGGCATCTAGCAAAACATTATAACCACCTAATATTATATTATTGTCAAATCTTGACACTATAACTATATATATATATATATATAGTAAGTACAAAAGATCTTAGGACATTCTTAACAATCTTCCACTTGTACTGGAATCATCTATTCCTATATCCTTTTGTCTCTATATCTCGATCTCGGCATAAGGCAAGAAACAGTGTCATCCTTATTTAGCTAGATCACGTTTATCGAACTCTGATTTATAATGATCGACCAAACGACTGACAGTCACCTCGTTTGAGCGCAGCCACACATTTTTCAGTATAAAATCTTCGATAGGCCCTGAGATATCTAACTCTCGTTATATGGAAGGGAAAAATCCATTTTGTTCCATCCCTGTTTCCCACACACTTTTTAATACACCTAATCAATGCCTTTATAATCACCTATTACGGCTGACGTTTGACAAAGTCAAAGTGCATTAATTCATGTGTAAGAAAATCATTATGAACTCAGGTCAAAGGACTACACTCTATAGTTTTCATGATAAACTCTTATGACACTCATATAACAATCTTGTAGAGTTCTCATAGTGGGTTAGTCCGATACTCTATTCTCTAACACCTACCTATGTGGTTGACTTTAATACTACATATTAATGACTACCAAACTTAGTCATCAGTTACCTCACATACTAGTCACTAATGGTTATTAATGTCCCATTATAATAACTTTTGACTAGTGACCTTACTTAATTTATATTATCTTCCACTTATAGAGTTTCATGATCAGGTCACGTACTTAAAGATGTATAAAAATAATAGAAATTATTATAGGACTATTATTTAATTATTAAATAAGAAAATAATACTGAAACAAACTTCATTAATTTAAAAGCATATCAAATGTATGTAAACATGAACATCATAAATAAAACTCCCATTAAAATAAAGATCACATCTTTATAAATCTAATTCCCATTACAGTAGTACGACTCTCATGCTTAGGCTGCAAAATGGGCTTGGTCAAAGGATCAGCAACATTTGCATATGTTGGAACTCTGCTAATTTTCACATATCCTCTATCAATAATTTCTCGGATGAGGTGAAAACGTCTTTGAATCTTTTTGGACTTTTGGTGTGATCTAGGTTCTTTCGCTTGAGCAATGGCTCCATTGTTATCACAATAAAGATCCATTGGGCTAGAAATATTAGGAATCACACCTAATTCAGCAATGAATTTTCTAATCCAAACAACCCCTTTACCTACTTCAGAAGCAGTAATATACTCAAATTCGGTTGTAGAGTCTGCTACGGTGCTCTGCGTGGTACTCTTCCAGCTCACTGCTCCTCCTTTGAGGCAGAAGACAAACCCAGACTATGATCGAAAATCATTTTTTATGTTTGAAAGCTGGCATCTGTGAAACCACTCACAACTAGTTCCTCACTTCCTCCATATACCAAGATCTTATCATTAGTTCTTCTCAAGTACTTAAGGATGTTCTTGACTGCTATCCAGTGACTTTGACCTGGATCAGACTGGTATCTACTCGTCATGCTCAAAGCACATGCGACATCTGGGCAAGAGCATAACATGGCATACATGTAGATACTATAGCAGATGCATAAGAAATATTTATCATATGTTCTCGCTCATCATGTGTCGAAGGACATTGAGTCTTGCTAAAAACTATGCCATGAGACATTGGTAGAAAACCTTTCTTAGAATCATACATTTTGAACCTATGTAAGACCTTATCAACATAAGTATCCTCACATAGTCCAATAAGCTTGTTTAATATATCTCTATAGATCCTTATTCCAATAATATATGTGGCTTCTCCCATGTCTTTCATTGAGAAACAACATCCTAACCAAGTCTTAACAGACTGAAGCAAAGGAATGTCATTTCCAATAAGTAGTATGTCATCTACATACAATACCAGAAAAACAACTGCGCTCCCACTAGACTTATTGTAAACACATGGTTCTTCTTTATTTATAATGAAATCAAACTCTTTGATTGCCTCATTAAAACGAAGATTCCAAATCTGAGATGCTTGCTTCAATCCATAAAAGGAACGGTGAAGCTTGCATACCTTCATAGCACTCTCAGGAATTGTGAAACCTTCAAATTGTGTCATATACACATCCTCTTCAAGATTTCCATTAAGGAAAGTTGTTTTCACATCCATTTGCCATATCTCATAATCATGATAGGCTGTAGTTGCTAGGAGAATCCGAATGGACTTAAGCATCACAACTGGAGAGTAAGTTTCATCATAGTCAATACGATGAATTTGTGTGAAACCTTTAGCTACCAGTCTAGCTTTGTATATCTGTATATTACCACTCATGTCAATTTTCTTCTTGAAAATCCATTTGCACTCAATAGCTTTAACACCATCAAGAAAATCAACCAAAGGACATAATTTATTAACTGACATGGATTCCATTTCGGATTTCATGGCCTTTAACCATTTTTCAGAATCGGGGTCCATCAATGCTTCCTTGTAAGATGTAGATTTATCACTTTATATAATTAATAAATCACGATGATCCGTCACTTAATCCTCAAATCTATTTGGCTCGTGATGGTTCCTTTCACACCTACGCACCTCAGGTTCAACAAGTGCAGTTTCTACGACTCTTCGTAGATCCAATTGATGTTCTTCTTGAAAACTTCGAACATCCTCATGTTGTTATCGAACTTCTTCAAATATTACTTTACTCCCACTGGTTCCTTTCGATAGAAATTCACTTTCGAGAAAGACACCATTCCGAGAAACAAACACTTTGTTCTTGTTGGGATTATAGAAATTGTAACCCCTGGTCTCTTTAGGATAACCTACAAAGAAATATTTATCAGATTTGTGTCCAAGATTCTCTGTAAACATACGTTTAACATAAGCATCACAACCCCCAAATCTTAAGAAAAGACAAATTATGAACTTTTCCAGTCCATATCTCATATGGAGTCGTTGTCACTGATTTTGATGGAATTCCGTTTAGCGTAAACACAGCAGTTTCTGAAGCGTATCCCAAAAAAATAATGGAAGATCTGTGTGACTCATCATCGATCAAACCATATCCAATAAAGTTAAATTTCTCCTTTCCGACACACCATTCCATAGTGGCGTTCCTCGTGGAGTCAGTTGTGAAACAATTCCACATTCTCTTAGATGATCATCAAAAGCTTGGCTTAGATATTCACCTCCACGATGTGATCGCAAGGTTTTGATTGTTTTGCCAAGTTTATTTTGTACTTCATTATGAAATTCCTTGAAATTTTCGAAGGACTCGGAATCATGTTTCATTAGATAAACATAACCATATCTACTGAAGTCATCAATAAATATAATGAAGTACTGAAAATTTTCTCTACCACCTATACTCATGGGCCCACATACATCTGAATGTTTCAAGTCCAATAGGTCACTAGCCCTTTCACTGTTTTCAGTAAATGGAGCACTAGTCATTTTTCCAAACAAACAATATTCACTTGTCTCATAAGATTCATAGTTAAATGAGATCAAAAGTCCATTATGATGAAGCTTTTGAATGTGTTTCTCATTTATATA
This sequence comes from Iberis pinnata, assembly GCA_900406425.1. Lineage (NCBI taxonomy): Eukaryota > Viridiplantae > Streptophyta > Magnoliopsida > Brassicales > Brassicaceae > Iberis > Iberis pinnata. The sequence goes on along the minus strand of OVBE01015114.1, from coordinate 8,099 downwards.
GCCTAAACGACAATGCCAGAGAAATATTGGATTTAAGTCATTAGACTTAAACTTCTTGGTACGAATGTTTTAAACAGGCGAGGTTTGGTTTAGAACATAAAACACATTCTCTAATGGAGCGCTGCCATAGAAAATACCATCATGATCAAAAGAACAACATTTATTCTTGATCGAAAATTCAAAATCTTCAATGTCCAAACATGTAATTGAGGTGATATTCTTATTTGTAGCAGGAACATAGTAATAATTCTTAAGTTCTAAAACCATGCCTAAAGGTAAGGACAATTTATATGTTCTCGTAGCTAATGCATCAACTTTTTCTCAATTAGCTACACGAAGTTCAACTTGCCCTTCTTCCACAAATCTACTAGTTTCAAGTCCTTGCACATTCACTCAAACGTGAGCACCACAACCGGTATATAATACCCATGTAGTAGAGCTAGAAGTAGTAACATTTACTTCTATAACATAGATAGCAGAAGAAGAAACACCAAATGTTTTCTTTCTTTCCAGATGTCCAAAAGAAATAAGGAAGTTTGGTTCATTCAGTTTATCCTTCTCAAGGACATATTGCAATGAATAGGAATTGTGAAGGTTTGACATTACTGTCAAGAAAGAAAAGAAAAGCAAAGTAAAAATTAATATGGTGTTCATGAATTCTGAGCATTATTAACGTTTAAGAAAACTCCCACTAAACTCAAAAATTCATCAAAAAGAGTTTAGTGATCCAAGATCCACATTTCACTAGAATCCAAGTGAGATTTAGCTCCACCCCTGGATGTCTAGCTATTTAGGTAAGAAACTTCATTGCTAATTATCCATTATAATTCTTGGTTGTGGATGACATCTTATGTCTTATCCAACCATATGTCTCTAAGCCCAAAACCGTTTTGATAGCCAAGTCAAGTTAACCAATCTTATTTCACATAGTAACAATTACTTCTCAAATTCTTAAACCATCATGGACCGCTGTTGTGGCAGACACGCTCCACAATAATTAAAGTCTTTGATTGTTACTATTTGTCTCACTTTCAAAAAATTGTAGACCGCTGCTTTAGCAGACCCGCCATACAAATGTTTAAATTTTAACATTAAATAAAATTGGAGAGACATCTTAATGCTTAACATTTAATGAGAAATTAAATTAAATATAATCAAATTATATTCAAATTTATATCAAATATAAATTATAAAATATAATAAATATGGTATATCATATATGTAATTGATTGAATTAAAAATAATTAAAATTATTCAATTATATAACATAACCTAAAATTCTTAACTCTAATAAAAGTAGGATAAAGAAAGATAATTTGGATATAATTATAAAACTGATTTCGTTTGCCAAAACCAAAGCAATTTGGTTTCCGAAAAACCAAACCAACCGAACGAAAACGTATCCTTGTACATCTCACAACCACACAGGAGCATGCAGCGATAATGAATATTCTCAATGATAACACATGCATGACTAAAGCAAAATTATAATGGGTAAATTAGGGGTATATCCATAAGTAGCTTAGAAATTAAGAATATAACTATGTTGTATAATATTAGTTTTTGAGAATGTAATATAGCATCATTATCCCGGTTACACCATTTCTTTTTCCCACTTAAAAAAAAAAAAATTTGACATTTTTCGCACTTTCACAAATTAACAATTTAAATTCAAATAATCAAATAACAAAAACTTGCTAAGAAATACATATTTTTCTGAATCTTACAAGATTAAAAATTATTTAAAACGAACATATATTTTATAAAACCTCAAAATATAAACTAAAAACTTCAGTATAAACCCAAAATCCCAAAATATAAACCCAAAACCCCAAAATATAAACCTAAAACCCCAAAATATAAATCAAAACTCCAAAATATAAGCCAAAAACCCAAAATATAAACCCTAAACCCAAAATATAAACCTAAATCTAATAATATAAAAACCAGTATGTCGACTACCTGAAGTGAAGTGAATAGTTTGTATATTATAAATAGAGAGGTGAAAAAAGCAAATGAGAGACCGTGTGAGAGAAAGTAAAGGGTAAAGAAAGATTAATAAAAAAACAAAGCATAGATGTTATTTAGTGAATTATATGTTATGTTCTTGTTATCTTCCCTATTATAATACACATGAAACCTTTTTTGACTACGTTAGTATTCTCATGCAAAATTATCAACTGATGCCAAAGATGTGCATAATTATTCAACAACTTTCTTTTGAAAAATGATCGAACGATCTATTGCACAATTATCCAATAATTTATATTTTAACTAAATACATAAACTAAACTAGATTTATAATCAAATTATACATGACCGCTCTGATATCATTATTGGAATTCGTACCGATTTATAACATTTTATAAATAAATAAAATATGAATTCAATTTCCCAGGATTCGTGCAAATACTGAAATAAATCTAGAATACATGAGTTTGAATAGATCTGAATATTCTGCAGCATAAAAAAAAAGCTTGGAACTAGTCGAGGTTTCTAAACACTCCACTTCTTGTGCCTCTACTGGTATCCACACACAAACTAGATCAAAATGATATGCTAGTACCTTAAAGATTTGATCTCCAAATATAACGACAAACATTTTTTGTCTTACTGGATTTTCGTTTCCTTGCGGCTCTCTCTTTTTCCCCTCATCACATCAAACGTAACTCATGATATATAATATATATATATATATATATATATATATATATATCATAATTAACCTAATTACATTTGGACGACATGGACTGAGACCCAACAAGATTATTAAATTCTCATGTGCACTCACAAGTTATGTCATATATAACTTGTAAATATATAATTTATCTTAAATTATTGTGCACAAAAAATACATATGAATCCATATTTTTATATAAAACATATATATACATATATTATTAAAACCCAATATAACACTAATCTAATTTGCTTATGTGTATGTGACCCTGTAGGATCATATAATATTAGCAATAGATTCATAAACTATAGATTATAAGCGGCCACTAACAAAATATTATAGGGAAAAATGCCAAAAAAATCCTGAACTTTTCAATTTTGGCCAAAAAAAATTCGAACTCTTAAGTTAGCTATTTTAATCCTCATTTTTTGATGAAAGTCATTTAAAGATTCAGTTTTACTTTGACTTAGCCATATTAGACCTATAGTTAGTCAACTGTTAATAAAGTTATAACACCGTTAGTCTGCTGTTAATTATAGCAGTTAAATGAAACGACCAAGTTTCATAAAAACGGACAAACTTAAAAAATTATCTACATCGCAGAGATCTTCACCTTCAAATTCACGAACCTTAATGAAAATTTTCCAAATTAACTCTACCTCTCCTCTGTCGATTTCCATATGTTGATTTCGATTCGATTCAACTTCCACATTATTCCTACTCCAACTCCACCTTTGTTTGTAGTCGTCCGCTTTCTATCTTTTTCTCTATCATTCATTGTTTGCTTGACTATTTCGATTGGTTGCAGTGCTTCTGCAGATAATGTAGTTGTTGTCAGTTTCAGAGAACTCGAAAATTGTAATAAACAACAAGGACGAAGAAGGCTAGGCTCCTCTACAATATGTAGCTAGCATCAACAATGCAGAGCTAGTTGAAATGTTATTGACTAGAGGTTTGTTTTTGCTGAGAGATGAATGAATCTTGATTTAGTTCTTCTACTGATTAGCTTCTATTTTGAATTCATTTTTAATATACAGTTGTGAGAATATTGATACATCTGATGATGGTTATTTTAATTTTTTTTTCCTACGTGCTGATGTTAATGTTAATAACAACGTTGGTCGCATTGCACTTCACTATACTGCTAGCAAAGGATGGTTGAAGATTACTCAGCTTTTGCTAACACAGGCGCAAAGATTAATATGACAGACAACGCTTTGTAACTTCTTGTCTCTTTTTGTTGCTTTCACAACTTTTAAAATGTGTTCGCACATAAACTTAATTTCCTTAACTTTTAGGGTTGGTTGCACTTTGTTTCACAAGGCAGAGACATTGAAATTCGGGGCAAAAGATGGTTGGAGACAAAATCTGTTTCATTATCTTAACGTCAAGCAAAGTCACAACCCAAAAGGTGAAGATATCTTCAAATATGTTCGTTTCAAGACATTAAACCAACCAACAATGAATTACAGAGAGAACAAAGAGAGAAAGCAAACAATGAATTATAGAGAGAACAAAGAGAGAAAGCAGACAAGTACAAAGAGGATAAAGAAATACATACATAAAACACGAAGGTGGAGTTGGAGGACTGTCAAATTTGAATCAAATCGAAATCGACAGAGGAGAGGTGGAGTTAATTTAGAAAATTTTCTATGAAGGTTCGTCACTTGAAGGTGAATGTGAGTCCGATTTGGGGAATTTTTAAGTTTGTGTTTTTATGAAACTACGTCGTTCCATTTAATTGTTCTAACTAACAGGAGACTAACGGTGTTAAAGTTTCATTAACAGTTAACTAACTATATGTTTAATATAACTAAGTCAACATATAATTGAATATTTAAATGACTTTCATTAAAAAAATGAGGATTTAAATGTCTAAGTTAAGAATTTAGGTTTTTTTTGCCAAAATTCAAAAGTTTAGGATTTTTCTGGTATTTTTCTCAAACATTATAACCACATCTAGAGTAAGTACAAAAAATTTCGAGACATTCTTAACAATATATACAATTTGGATCGTTTGTGTTGGTAATCAGACATAGAATGATGAATGATATTCAAATTTAAAATAAGACTAACCTTATATTATTTATTGATATACATTGTACTGGAATAATTTATAAGTGAATAAGCTCTAGCATTTGCATAAACTAAGTACTAGTATTTTCTTTTTGTCTCAAAACTATCATTATTAGAATTTTATACCAAAAGTACCATTAATTTTTTTCTTCCACAAATAACATAAATATTAAAAATGATTTTTTAGGAGCTTAGAAATTAAAATTTAGGTTTGAGTATATTATTTTGGATTTAGATTTTAGTTTTTCAAGGTTTGTGATTTTTCTTTCTTATTAATTTTCTGGACCAAAAAAATCAGTTCAACAACACAAACTCCATCAATAAAAGAAAATACAGTCATATAGCGAGTGGACATGTTCGATCCCAAGTTTAGTAACAAAGCAATAAAGGTGACACAACCACTTTGTCACTTGATCCTTGTTAAGGTTTTTGATTTAAATTTTTAAGTTTGAGATTTACTTTTGAGGGTCTACAGTTTAATTTTAGTTATACGATATTAAAAATTGGTGGTATTTAAAAAAATTGTGATAGTTTTTTTTTTGTCTCAAAAAGTTAAAATTCAATGGTTTTGAGACTTGGCCATTAATTTATCATATTTATATATCATGTCTATCATATCGCATTCAAAAAATATAATATATGTTTTAGTTTTTGTAGGAAAATTTGAATAGTTGCTTAAGGATATTTTTAAAAAATAGATATCAGAATATGTGAAATATAACCGTATAAAAATTAGCTTTCATGTTATAGTATGAGAATACGGAGAGAAATGATTGATGGAGAAATTATCAAATCAAAGATATTTTGATAAATGTTTTTTCTTGGATAAGAAAAAAAAAAATATATATATATATATATATGGCTAAACTATAAACATAGTTTAATTTTTAGAAAACAGTTGTTTACTAATTTTTAGATGTTTTTGTAGAAATTAAAGCATATATGAGAATAAAACAAAACGATATTATGAGAAAAGAAAGAATTTATATATTTCTTTTAATTTGAAAATATATGTAATTAAGATATTTATATATATAAAGTCAAACATTTTCTCTTCTCACAAGATGCCACGTCATTTTAGGTACGTTCAAATTATGACACTTCAACATCTTTTATATTTACTCTTTTTTTTTAATAATATGTATATAATGTACCATTATTCACATTTTCTCTTTATCTTGCTTATATATTTTTGATGCTGAAAAAAAATCAATAGTAATATGATAAAGATAAAGATAATTGATATATGAAACAATAAATCTATATATATATAGTCAAACATCTTCTCTTCTCACAAGATGCCACATCATCTTAGGTATGTTCAAATTATGACACTTCAGCATCTTTTACATTTACTCTTTTTTAATAATATGTATATAATGTAACATTATTCACATTTGCTCTTTATATTGCATATATATTGTTGATGCTGGAAAAAATCAATAGTAATATGACAAAGATTAAGATAATTGATATATGAAACAATAAAAAAATAAGAAGAAAATACTTAAGAAAAAAATAATACTCAAGACTCTGGAAAAGAAAAAGAATAGTGAAAAATAAAGAACATTTATTTCTTAGTACACGAAATGTGAAATTTGATTCTCATTTTAAAAGATTATAATTCTTATATCTATATATAATAGAAAAGCTTATCTTCATATAAAGTGTCACCTTATTTCACATGTTCTAAAATTTTGACACATCATCATTTTCCACCTTCCTACTACAACCTTCTAATATTAAACAACATGAAACACACTACTTCAACAAATTAAGTCAGACTCACTCACCTATAAACTTAACTTTTTATGCAATATCCCAAAAAACTACTGATCTTCTCCATGATTATTAGTTTACTTATATATTCTCGACGCTGGAAACAAAGAATAGTAACCTGGAAAAGATAAAGATAACTGAAATATGAAACAATAAAAAGATAAGACGAAACTTTGGAAAAAAAAGAATAGTGAAAAAAAAGAACATATATTTCTTAGTACACGAAATGTGAATCTTTATTCTCAAATCATGACATCTCAACATCCTTTACATTTAGTCTTTATTTTGTTTTAATCATATGTATTTAATGTACCATCTTTAACCTTCTCTCTTTACCTTGCTTATATATTCTCGATGCTGGAAAAAATCAACAGTAACTTGATAAAGAAAAAGATAATTGATATATGAAACAATAAAAAGATAAGACAAATATACTTGAGAAAAAATAATGCTCAAGACTCTCGAAAAGAAAAAAGAACAATGGAAAATAAAGAACATTTATTTCTTAGTACAAGAAATGTGAACCTTGATTCTCTTTTAAAAGATTGGAATTCTTACATCTATATATATATATATATATATAATATAAAAACTTCTCTTCATATAAATGTCATCTTATTTCACATGTTCTAAAATTCTGACACATCATCCTTCTCCACCTTCTTAATAAAACCTTATAATACGAAACAACTTGAAGTACACTACTTCTATAAGTTAAGTCAGACTCACTCACCTATAAACTCAAAGTTTTTATGCAATGTCCAAAAAATCTATTGATATTCTCCATGATTATTAATTTACTTATATATTCTCGACGCTAGAAAAAATCAACAGTAAAATGAAAAAGATAAAGATAATTGATATATGAAACAATAAAAAGATAAGACGGACACTGGAAAAGAAAAAAGAATAAAATAAAGAACATTTATTGTTTAGTACACGAAATGTGAATCTTGATTCTCTTTTTAAGAGATTGGTATTCTTAAAGCTATATATATATGTAAATTAGAAAAACTTCTCTTCATATAAAGTGTCATCTTATTTCACATGTTCTAAAATTTTCACGCATCATCAATACCCATCTCCTTAATACAATCTTAAACAACTTGAAGGCCATTACTTCCATAAATTAAGTCAGGCTTGCTCACAAATAAACTCAAAGTTTTTATGCAATGTCCAAAAAAACTATTGATCTTCTCCACAATTATTAGTTTACTTATATATTCTCGATGCTGGAAAAAATCAACAGTAACCTGAAAAAAATAAGATATTTGGTATATGATATATTAAAAAGATAAGACGAGATAAGAAAAAAAGATAAGACGAAAAAACTTGAGAAAAAATCAACAATAACCTCAAAAAAGAAAAAGATAATTGATATATGAAACAATAAAAAGATAATACAAAAATTCTTGAGCAACATAATGCTCGAGGCTCTTGAAAAGAAAAAAGAACAGTGGAAAATAAAGAATATTTATTTCTTAGTACAGGAAATATGAATCTTTATTCTCTTTTTAAAAGATTGGAGTTCTTACATCTATATATATATATATATATATATATA
>OVBE01015113.1:0-11672 GCA_900406425.1 Iberis pinnata | reverse complement strand
GAGTTGAGAACTATTTTCATTATAAAATCATGCATGTTAACCTGAGCTTCAAACCTGGATACATGTGGAACTCCCTATTTCCTAGCGTTTTCTTTAATTTCTTACAACCGTTTTAATTTTCAATCGCTCAAAATCGAACATCCTTCTTATATTCGTCTTTGTTATAATCGAACGTTTAACTGAAAGTCGTGCTATTCTCGTCTCTGTGGGAAATCGATCCTATCTATACTATAAAGATTTGTTCTATGAAGTGTAGATTTAGGAATTAAAATCTTGAGCCTATCATTGTTTGATATATACCGTTTCTATGAGATTGTCATGTAAAAAGGCATTCTTGACAACAAGTTTCCCAACCCATAATTGTTGTTGTGTGTAACACAAGTCTGACTGTAGTTTTCCTAACAATTGTACTATGGGTTTCTAGGTAATCAATCCCTTCTTCTTAATTGAAACCCTTAGCCATAAATCTAGCTTTTAGTTTTGTTAGAGTACCATCTGCGTGTAACTTAGTTCTGAACACCCATTTGCAACCAAGGATATGCATTAATGGATGCACAAGGACTAGAGACCATGTACTTGTCTCTTTACAAGTTCCAATTTCATCCTGCATAGCAGAAATCCATCCAGTAACCTTGAGAGCTTATGTGACTGTTTTAAGAAAAAGGTACGATGTCTTTTCAGTGAGCATAATGTATTTAGGATTGGGCTTCCTTATCCCTACCTAAAGTCTTGTGACCATTTAATGTTGATTTTGAACTAAAGTTGAGGTTTCTCCATGATTATCAGCTATGACTAGCCTTGGTGATGATAGTGGAGTGTTGTCGCCAATAGAAACAGAGTCATAGTCTGTGGTACGCTAAGAACACTCACTATCATTAGAAGTAGTCGTAGAAGAAGGTGTGGAGGCTTCAGTTGCTGATATGTCTGAGGTAAATGGTTCCAATGGAAGTTGAGGTGGTGAATGCATAGTCACAGGTATAGGAGCTTGTAGAATAGTAGTTGCAGGAATTGTAAGAGGACTTTGATCATTTTTTGGTGTATGCCCCTATACTGGTAATGTCTTTTCCCAAGCACCAGTTAAAGAGAATGTTGAAGAAGCATGATGTGAGTTGTATCTATCTGCAAAAGGGAAAGTTGCTAATCAAAAATTACATGGTGATTGATATATACTCTACCTGTGGGGTGATATAGAAATCGGTAGATTTTGTATTTGTCATTTTATCCAATGAAGACACAATGTAGAGATCTTGTCTCAAAATTATTGACTGCATAATCTCTTAAAGTAGGTAAGCAGGTGCAAGCAAAAGACCTTAAGGTAGAGTAATCAGGTGTCATGCCAACCAGTTTCTGATAGGGACTTATTTATCTTCAATAGTAGTTGTAGGTAAGAGATTTATGAAGAAATTGGCAATCACAATGCCTCTATCCAATATTTTTGAGGCATTTTATGTTCAAACATCATAGAGAGTCCTATCTTTGTGATGTGCCTATGCTTTCTCTCGGCCAAGCCATTTTGCTGGGGAGTGTGGGGGCATGAAATATGTTTTTGGATACCACTCTTTTCCGGTTATTAACAAACTTAGTGCTAGTGAACTCTCCCCCTCCATCAAAGTGAAAAGTTTGGATTTTGCAACTAAACTGGTTTTCTACTACATTTAGAAATATGAAAAAGGTATCGAAGAAGTCTGACTTTTTTTGAGTGGGTAAAACCAGCAATATCTAGACCAATGATCAATGAAGATAACATAGTATTTAAATATTTGCATAGAAAAAACAGGAGAGGGATCCTAGAGATCACAATGATACCTATCTAAGGGTCTAGATGCAGTAAAAGTAGAAGAAATGAAAGGAAAACTATTACTCTTTCCCAGTTTGCAAGCTTCACACATGAATGAGTTGCTTCTTGTAACAGAGATGGGTTTATTTGCTGAAAATTGATGAAGAACTTATTCATTAGGGTCCCCAAGTTTCTTGCGCCAAACACTTTCACGGGTAGTTTGCTTCCTAGTAGAAAAATAGAGCTTGAACAGGTTTTTCCTTAAGCATATAAAGCCCTTCAAGGCGTTTCCCAAGCTGAGATGGTTACTTTGTCCGTAATAAGTAAACCATCACAGTCAAATTCAAATGAGAAGGGATATTCTTGTGTAACTTTAGACACTGAAAGTAAGGACTTAACAATAGCAGGACATACCAAAACATAATTGAGAATGGAGTTTACCTGAGGAGTTTGGAAGAACTGTAGATCATGTATGTGTGATAGGTAAGAACTCACCATTTCCAACCACGACTGCATATGTTCCATGATAAGGCCTCAATTGTTACAGATTTTGTGGTAAGTTGGTAACATGAGCACTTGCACCTGTGTCTGGATACCACTCAGTGCCTGAGTGATTTGTCACATCTGTGATTCTAAGAGCTGCTATGGCTACTGGAATTTCCTCAAGTTGATATGCGTAGCCAAATATGGGCCAGTATTTGAGTGCTTGATGGCCAAGCTTACCACAGATCTGGCATTGCGGCCTAATATCTTCTCCATAGGAGTTGGCTGATCTTGCAGAATATGAGTTTGAGGATGGTGTAATTTGTTGTGGAAAGCATCTTCCTCTTGTTGAGAATCCCTCGTTTTTGAATGAACCAAATCTAACATATCTTCTTCCTTTGTTTCCATAGTACATTTGAGGACTATTGGTTATAACATGGTTGAATGTCAGATGTGGTGATACTGCCTCTGTAGCATATGCTTAGATCATGTTGTTGTAGGTGTGAGTCTAGGAATCACATCTTCGCATGTAGGAAATGGTTATGTCCATTGAACATTCAATGTTGGTCTTGATAGATTCATATTCTCTTCCTATTCCATGTAATGTAGCAAAAATCTTCATATTTTATGTTACTGAGCCACCAATAGAAAATAGCTGATCACAAAGTACTTTAACTTCTTGAAGGTAATCTGTTATACTTTTATCTCCTTTTTGGGTAGTTTGTAGCTTTCTTTGAAGCTCAAACAACCTTGAGGATTTTACACGGTTAAAGTGTCTTGCAAGAGCTGACCAGAAGTCTTGTGAGGTCACATAGTTTGTGATATTACTTGGTTTTAATTCTTTATAGTGGGTATTTATACTTGCTATTTGGCATTATTCGAGTGTTTTCCTGGTAGTTTTGGCATATTTTCAGGATTTTTAGATGTTCGGGCATTTTGAGCTGGAATTTTAAAAAAGATAGTCACGTGAGTTCGCTTTCATATGGAAGTGGTTTTAAGTCAATTCATTGGTTCAATCAAAAGTTATGGTGAGTTTATTGAAGACTGGTCAAGCTGACTCGCAGAAGAAGCATGTGCAGAAAGTGAAAAAGAGATCGATCCATCCAAAAAGGGAACAATCGATCCAACACTCCTGGAAAATTACGTAAAAAGAGAATGATCTATCCTTAAAGAGACCGATCGATCCTTGTGGCCGAGAATGACTAAAAATCTTCCAAAACTACAATTATGTCCTCAAGACTTATTAAGATTTTTCCTTATTAGTTTTATTTCAATTTTTATTTTTAGAACTATAAAATCCCTAGGCTTGGTGTTATTTTCATTATCGCTTATTTTATTTCTCACAACTTTTTACAGAGAGACGAGATCTGAACCTTTGTATTTGGAGAAGATTTTCAAACTCTGTCATTTATTTTATTGATTTGGTTTTGAATATGTGTTCTTCTTTGATTATTCTTTGTGTTAACTTAACTATGTATGAGTAGTTTGCTTGTTAGGTTTCAGGGATTTTCCAGGGAAACCATGATTTGATAGTTAGGGTTTAACATAATGGATTGATATTTGTTAGGTTTTTAGTATAGATTTGTTCTTAATACATGAATTAGAATAGCTAACTAATTAATTAATTTTAGATTACTAAACGCAAAGAGATTTGGTTTACGGATCTGATCTAGTGTAGATGAGTAGATGTTTCAGCTGAGCAAGATTGTTGTCTTGAATGTTTATGAACATTTTAATATGATCTTAACGCTTGATTGAATTATTAGACATGCGAGAGTTTATTTATGATAATTCAAACATAATGCTTAATATTCCGAGTGGAGACTAATCTAGTTATGTCTTTCATGTTGAGAACTATTTTCATTATCAAATCCTGCATGTTAACATGATCTTCAAACCTGAATACATGTGGAATCCCCTAACTCCTAACGTTTTAGTTTATTGATTTTTATTCGATTTTAATTTCTACTTTTATTTGCAATCACTCGAAAAAAACCACTCTTTTATTTTTGTCTTACCTAAATTCGACATAAAACTGAAAGTAGTACTATCTGCTCTCTGTGGGAAATCGATCATATATATGCTATAAAGATCTATTCTCTGCAGTTTGAATTAGTATTAAAACCTGAGCCTATCAGAATTTTTGGTGCTCTTGTCAGGGACAAATTGTGACTTTTAAGTTTTATTTAGAGTCTACTATAAGATATTTTATTTTCAGCACTAATCGCGTTTCTTTATTCTTGAATTTGTTTTTACAGGTGCATGATCCTACGATCTATTAAATGTATTAAATTCCTCAGCCCTAGTAACAAAGAAGTCTTGAATTAAGAACTCTCAAACCGGAAAGCAAGAAGAAACGCAACCTCATCCAACACAATGGGAGATAATGTCATTCTTACCAATCTGGGCTTTCCCGAAGAGCCGAACAACCAAAATCCTCTTGTAGGGTAGAACGTCCAAAATTCTTAACTAGGATTACAACAAATACAACAGTTGGTCAACAAACCGGGAGGAAAAAACAATCAACTGCAGCCAGGAAAACAATAAGGAAACGACAATCAAGTGTCACCTGTACGACAAGGAGCTAGTAATGGTAATCAAAATCCACATATTGGAGAAAATTACATCGTTGTGGGCGACTCTCAAGTATTTTTAAATAAAAAAAACAACAAAAAGGTTCTAGTTGGAGATTTTAACAATCTTGAAGCCTTCCTTGCTAATAGGAACGCTCTTCATCCTCGTCAACCTCAGAGACATGGCTATTTGTTCTCTATCCAGCTCGTCCAGTTGCTGATATTACTCGGTTTTAATGCATAATAGTAGGCATTTATATCTTATATTATGCATTATTACGAGCGTTTCCTTGCATATTTGGTATATTTTCATGATTCTAGGTGTGTTGGTCGTTTTGGAACAAAAGGATGCATTTCAGAGCAAATTAGAATAAATTGCCAAATTACAGAAGAGATGATCGATCAAGCACTATAGTGCAAGATTAAGCACATCATCAAATTAATGCACGATCGAGCTCCTTTGTGCCTGATCGGGCATTTTCTCCTAGAAGTTTTCTACACTTTTACAACTTTTGAGCTTTTATTGAGGGAGAAGAGATTCCTGAACCATGTATTTAGAGAAAAATTTATGAACCCTCGTTATCTATCAATACTTATTTTATAATGTGTTCTTCTCTGATTTTGTGTTGCTTATGCTTTGCAATGTATGAGTAGTTCACTAGTTAGGTTTTCCCTAGGAAATCGGGTTTGATTGTTAGGGTTTATTCATAAAGAGATTGAATTAATTAGGTTCTCAGTGTAGATTCAAACTTAATACATAAATTAGCTTGATCACCTAGTTCTTGATATTATATTGATAAACACAAAGGGATTTGGTTTAGAAATATGACCTAATCTAGATGAGTAAAAGCCTTTGCTTGCGGGAATATTGTCTTAGGGGTTTATCAACTTATCAAATCTAATTGTAATGCATGTTTGAATTATCTAAATACGGTGGAAATTTTTCTTCGGTAATTTGAATATAGGGATTAATACTTCTAGAAGAAATTAATCTAGTTTCTGTCTTTTGAGTTGAGAACTATTTTAAAAAAAAATCCTTGCATGATTACCTGACTTATAAACCTGACTACCTGTGGAATGCCTATTGTCTGACGTTTTTAGCTTATCGTTTACAACCGTTTATTTAATTTCTATTTTGATTTTTGATACAAACAATTTTAATATTTCGTCTTTGCTTGATTTGAGTTTAAACTGAAATGTGTGTTGTCTGGTCTCTGTGGATTCGATCTGTTTACTGTGCTATAGTATAGTTTTAGGATTTAAATTCTAGACTTATCAGAATTTTGGCATTGTTGCGGCCCAATAGTGCCTTTTAAGTTTTATTTACAATATAGTCTAAGATTTTATTTTAACGTACTCTCGTTCTTTCTTCTTCTTTTTTTTCATAGGTGCATGATCAGAAGATCTGACAAATCCTCTAAATTTCTCAGCCTTAAGAACGCAGAACTCGCTGGGTGATAACATTCATCTAAATAATTCGGTCGATCCCAAAGGTCAAATCAATCCACCTCCTCCTGGACTCAATCAAATGATACTCCAGCTAGTAGGAGGGGGAGCTAACGACAATCAAGTGCCACAAGGCCAACAAAGAGATGATGCCAACAAAATACCACCGGCGAACCAAGTTCCTCATAATATGGATGCAAGAAAATTTATCTTGTATGACGATCCAGAAAAAGTTGCTAATCAACACCACCCTCAGAACCACCCTTAGAACCACCCTCTAGTTGGTTCATTCAACAATCTTGAAGCATTTTTCGTATAGGAATCTTATCCAACCTCAGCGAAGGGAGTACAAATTTCCCATTCACCTTGTTCAGATGATCCATAACAACCAAATTAGTGGTTTACCAACTGAGTACCCCATGGATCACATTAACAACTTCGACGACATCGGCAGTATAGTTTTAGGATTTAAATTCTAGACTTATCAGAACTTTGGCACCATTGCAATACTACCAAGCTAAATGGGGTATCACGCGATTTTATGCGCTGCAGCCTTTTTCGTCATTCTCCAGCTGAGAGAGCATTTCACTGGTTGAAATCTCTACCTGCTGGTTCTATTGTAACTTGGGAAGACTGCAAGACTAAGTTTCTCAACCACTTCTTCACCACTACTACAACCAACACATTAAGGAACAAGACCTCAGGATTTATGCAAAGTCCAATGGAATCATTCTATGAAGTCTGGGAACAATTCAATGAGCATCTTTGTGACTGTCCACATCATGGTTTCTCATATGTAAGTCTCCTCAACACTTTCTATAGGAAAGTTGACCAGAAATACCAGTTGTTCTTAGATACAGCAAGTGATGGTGATTTTATGACTAAAGCTGTCTCAATCATTGCCCAGAATTTCATAGAAGGACTAAGGGGACTATATCTAACAACTCTGAACTTTCAGAAGTGAAGGGACAAGTTTCAAAGATGAGAGGAATGCTTACTCAATTCTTAAAGAACCAGAACCAGAAACATGTGAGTTTTGCTGATGATTTAAAAGGTCCTTGTTTTGCCTTCCAAGAGCAAGATACAAATCTTGTTGAAGAAGAAGTGAGCTATATCAATAGCCAGGGTAAAAGGGTGTACAATTAGGGATATAATTCAGGCATTAACAAGACTCACCCCAATCTCTCTTGGAGGAGTAAAATGTGGAAAACCCTCAGGATTAGGTTTACCCAACCCAACAAAAGCCTTTTGTGAAAAAATCTGGTAAACAGTTTGTTCATAACCAAGGAGGTGGTGGTTTCCAAGGAAATCAGAACAAGAACTATGTGCAAAACTCCAATTCAGGCGATTTTCAATAAACCTCTCAACTTGTATTTCAACAAGCAACTCATACTTAGTCTCAACAAAGCAATTCAATAGAGATGATGTTCAAGAAACTTTTAAAAGGGCAACAATATTCCCAAAGAGAAGTAAACAAATTGAACCAAAAGTTTGAAGCCTTTTCTACACATGTGAAACATTTGGATACTCAAGTTGCTCAAACTTCTGAAGTTGTGAAAAGACAATATGGTGTCTTTCCTGGGAAAGTTGAAGACAATCTGAAAGGTTACTATAAGTCTATAATTGCTAATTTGATAGAAGAAACTAGTGATTTGGAACATGATGCATATTTTGAGGACCTTAAAAAAGATTCAGACACAATTGATCGATCAAGCACCCCCTGCACGATCGAGCATTCAAGTTTCAGGGAAGGACATCAATCGGAAAAAAATGTGAAAAAACTCCATGAAAAAATGATCGATCCGACACCTCCTCGGCCCGATCGATCCCTAAATTCAGGGAAGAATCAGAGCAAAGTGCCCGATCGGGCTCTCCTTGCTCGTTCGAGCATACGGTGCTGGACTCTAAAAATAAAATAGATTTATTGATCCATGAGAGATCGATCGATACCTCCCCTAAAATAGACCATATTCCTCCTAGAGTCTACGAAACCATAATCCCTTACCCAGTGCAACCTACATAGCCCATACTAGAGTTTGAGGATGGATAAATGATTGGGAAACAACCAAATCCAATTAGGAAACTCAATAAGCTACAAGATCCTCAGGAATTTTTGGTTCCTTGTTTGATTAATGGAGTAGAATTCTCTGATTCTCTCTGTGATACTTGAGTTAATGTGAGCGTTATGTTAGTAACCGTTAAAGATAAATAGGGGATTTCAGGTATCGAGCCTTCTAAGATGACATTTAAGCTTGCTAATGATTCTACTGTATATTCAAGTGGGTTTATCTCCGATCTATTGGTACAAGTTGGGAGTTGTCTTGTTCCTGTTGATTTCCACATCTTGGAGATGAATGTAAATTCATATGAACCTTTGGTTCTAGAGAGACCCTTTCTTGCAACTGTAGGAGTTATTGTTGACATTCCTAATCAGCATATATCGCTAAAGAAGATCAAGAAAAAGATTTTCTATCCCACAATTCTTACAAATGGTAAATTCAGACTCACCATGGTCAAAGAAAGGGAGGTGAAGCATGAATTTCGTATCGAACAGGATCCTAAGGGTGTAATTGATGAAGTCTTGCATAAAGAACCTCAAATCTAAAAAATAGTGCAATTTCAAAGGTCAAAGAAAAAGAGAAGGTGAAACCGAAGAAGACCAAGAGAGACTATCAAGTAATTTTGATTCCTCAGGCAATAGTTGGATATGCGATTGAGTATAAGTTGAAAAGCAAGGGTAGAGCAGTCTTCACCCCAGAGCTTAAGGAGAAAGGAACATATGTTACAAAGGAAGTGATGAGTAGAGTTTTGAAGCTGAAGATGTCTGAATTTGGAGCTTGTTATGGAGCATCTCTTGATGTTGATTCAAACCTAGCTTTGAAGGTAAGTTTGTCAAGCTACTGATGTTAAAAAAGCGCTGAGTAAGAGGCAACCCACTATTTAATGTTTTAGATTAGTTCTTTTCAAATTTTGAGTCAGTTTTTGCTTTTAGTCATAACCAATTTATTTTTAGTTTTGAGTTCTCTGTGATTTAGGATATTACTGGTGAAGGATCTTCAGGTCACTTTAGGTTATCTCTACTCTATTTTCATTCTAAATCATCTCACTTGAATTGTTGGTTATCTTAATGGTTTCTCTCTTGATTCTTGCTAATGTATATTAGTATTGCTAAGATCATTGCTCACCATTAAGCACTTTACTAGATGTTTTGATTTGAGTTTATTTTAGAACTATGATTAGTTGGATTATTCTCATTAAGTATCACTTGATTCTTGCTAATACTAATTAGTATTGCTTGATCATTGCTCTTTACTTACCAACTTGATGATGTGATACTAGATTGATTGCTTAGAACAGTTTCAAATAGTGCATTTCACATATAATTCTTGCTAATTGTTCATTAGTATCGCTCGATCATTATGTTATTAAAGGTTTCTCTTACAAGTGATTCTTGTTAGCTTTTAAGTTTTCATTGTTCAATCATTTTAAAACCATTATATTATGTGTTTCAAATCGAAAGAACACTAACACTTCTCTAGAGTGTTTGTTCGTTTTTCAAAGAGATCGCAGTTAGAAGAAACAACTTGATCGTGTAAGGTAGCAGGTTTGGAGTGGATTTAAGATTGAGGACACTTCACCATTAGTACCTTCCTTCCCCTTGAACTCATATAGTCTTGTTTTTATTATCATCTATTTCATACTTCTCTATTGATTATGGCTACTCTTGGGTTTATTTTCACACTGGGATGGTGTGAAGTAAGTATGGGGGAGGGTGTAATGATANTGGAGCTTAACCGAGTCAAAACCGGGAGATAAGAAGTCAAATCGGAGCTCATACCGGTCACATGTACCGGTCAACAGGGACCGGTACCGGCCAGAAGAACAGAACCGGTACCCTCCAACCGATACAACTGTACCGGTTGAGGCGTACTGGTTGGAAGGAACCGACACAAATCACATTGAAGATATACCGGGCAGAATCAACCGGTACACCTGGCCCGGTACAGGTGTACCGATCAACCAGTACCGGACCGTGATGACCGATACCGATATCGGCCAGCCGTACCGGTTAGACCGGCCGATATCGAGTTTAAAGAGAGAAAAAATTAGACTTTGTTTTAAAACTCTTGTGAAAAGAAAACCTAAGTTCATTCTAGTTTTTATTCTGAAACTTCTCTGTAAACCTTTGTTCTATCTTCTTTTATCAATTTGATCTTTAGTTTTCAATTGCTTATCTAATCTCTTCTATTAAAGTTTCTACCATGGGAAAACATAATTCTAATTTGAGAATCTGTGTTTTCTCCATGGTTTCTGAGTAGTTTCCATTAAGCAAATGGGTTGAGTAGATTAGGGTGATTTGATGACGAATCTAGATGTTTAGGAGTTTCAATCTTAAAATCTTCATACAATAGATGTTCTTAATGCTAGGTTTAACCTGATCAATTGAACCTAGATCATAGGAAAATTATCGCCCGAAAGGTGTTCGATAAAATGCATGAATGAATCTTTATATGCTAAATGAGGCCTAGCCAAGACATTGTGTTAGTTAGTTTATTGGTTGAATATAGATTAGAACTTAATGTTTCTCATTCTTGTGGATTAGTCAAGAGATTGTATTAGTCGCATGATTAGGAAAAGGATTAGTACCACAAGAGTGGATTAGTCTAAGTTTTGGAATCTTAGACCAAGGATTAGCAGTTAGTTGTTAGTATAGAGCATCTAGAAAGTCATTGATCACCCGAGTCATTGCTTTAACCCGTTTTTAAAGCCTTTTTGTTATAGTAATCTTCGTTTTACATTTAATCCTCGTTTTAATCGATAATCAAAATCAAACTTTTAATCGTTTAGACTAAACGGAATTCTCTTAAGAACTAATTAGTGAATTTCATCTGGCATTGGAATTTGACACCTAAATACTACAATCGAGAGTCAAGTAGTTAGGATTACTTGCTAGATAGGCTAAAAACCTGTTTATCAATTTGGCGCCGTTGCCATTTCCGGATTTCGTTTCGCAATTAGTACTTTGAATTTGTTTGGGACTAAGCCCAATTTCCGTACCTTACTAATTGCTCTACATCTCTTGTTTATGCATTTTCAGGTGTATGCACCTGAGAAGTAGAGGCAACAACGATCTCATTTTGATTGTCGAGGACATTAGTGCTCTACAACGATCTCATTAGGAGACAAAGCACATTCTTGGGAAAGGAATGTCCCAACTGCATCTGTGGAAACTTGGGACGCTTGTAAAAAGGCGTTTCTAACCAAGTTCTTNCAATGAGATTTCTGGATTTGTTCAAAGAGGAACCGAGTCCTTTGGTGAAGCTTGGGAACGGTAGAAGGGGTATACTCTACAGTGCCCACATCATGGCTTCTCAGGAGAGAGTTTACTGAGC
>OVBE01015112.1:0-11674 GCA_900406425.1 Iberis pinnata | reverse complement strand
CGAAAAACCGAAAAAACCGAACCGAAACCGAACCGATATCCACATTGAACATCCCTAATTTGATAGTAAATGAGTTAAGAGAATATGGAAAAAATTAAATAACTTAGTTAAAATATATATTCGAAACATAAAATGATAGTGAAAATGAAACAAAAATTGAATTCTAGAAAAACAATTAAAATGAAAAGGAGGGAGTAATGATTTTGCATTTTCAAACGCTCTAGATGAGTTTCATATATATAAATAACTTATTGTTAGATAAAGCTGAAGAGATTGCTTTTTTTTCCCCCTTATATGAAATTATATGAACGCTTTTTTTTTCTATCTAATTGTCCAAAATTCCACCGTAAAGCACACGTAAATCGAGCCTTAATTAATGACACACATATTTGGAGACAAAGACCCCACAAATATTAAAGGACTTGGGTTTTAGTTAGGACAGATTGATGGTGAGACCACACTGTGCGAGCCTTGCTACTTGCTTTCTTCCCACTTGCCACCTACATGGACCCCTCGCTTCCCTTTCCTTTAGTTTCTTGGTTCTTGCCATAATTAATATTCTCTTTATTTTTCTAAATTTATATTTTCTATTCTATGTTATATTTTTAAAATACAACATTTCAAAGTTAGTATATAGTATTTCTTTACAATAATATACACATATAGTTAGGAGTTTCTAGTGGTGCACTGTTTTTCTCTTCATGAACTAGCTTCCGTGTTTCTGCACTTCTTAGCTATTTCCTGTTTTCGCTCGGTAGTCTCTCGGATCTTTTGGATTGGGAATTTTGGTATTGCTGTTTTTCTCAGGCCTTTGGTGCTTTATTTAGCTTTGGTTGTAGCTTTCTTTCATCTGCCTATTTTGGCCTTTATCTCCATGTTTTTCTCTGTTTATGGACGACTTTAGGTCTTTGGTTTTGTCTTGTAATATTTGTCATTTTGTCGGTTGTTTTAACCACTAGATGGAATTGTGATAAGTCGGTCTCGGATTACTGGGTTTTGGACCGGGTTAGGTTTGGAGCTGGGCTTAACTCGAAAGGGAGATAAAGTTAAATCTGCTGGGCCACAAATTAGGCGAGGCCCAATTCGCCTTTAGTCTCAAAACGTCGCTGCATGCTTCATCTTGGTCGTTATAGGTCTGTTACAAACATATGAAAAGAGCACTAATCAAGCAAGAGAGAGAATCAGACAAAGAGATTTCTAAGAGAGACGAAGGAGAAATTCGAGGGTCTTGGAGTCTTAGAGAGAGTATTACCTTGCGGTCAATTGCAGGAAGAAGATTCACAAATCTTCTTCTTATTCTTCCTCTGTTAATTGTCGGATCTCTTGCGGTGTGAAGTTCCAGAGCCTGAGCTAGTTGCTGTTGGTTCTGAGGTAGAGAGGATCAAGTCATTAACCTTGGTCTTCATCCATCTGAAATCAAAGCAGGTCAGAGGTTAAGGTTTTTAGATTGTATAACAAGAAACTTATCCAATCTAATAAAGCCATGGAAGTTAGTCTTCTCCCAGATGTGTGATCTTTCATCCGAACTGGGTTACCAAAGTTATGATGTGTCTTTTAGTTCTTTTGTTTTCAGTTTTAACAATTCTTGATCATACATTCACACAACATAAATTGGACAACTAAATTCAATCTAACTAAGTGTGAAAAGATTTCTTGGTGGATCTTGGGATCAAACCAAGTTTAATCCATGAAAAGTGGTATCAGAGCCCAGGCTATCACAGAGGTGGATCTTGTTTAAAGAAACGAGACCAAGGCTGTGAGTCCAGTCAGGAAAAAGAAGAAGATCAAGATTGTGGATCGGTTCTTAAAGAAATTCAGGCTACTTCAGGTAAGTCACTTAATAAAGTATATTGAGTCTAACTAGTTGTCTTTCCCTGTGACATTTCATAATAGAATTCACAACATCTAACTAACAACCATGGAGGCCACACAAGGAAGGTTCGAAATGGAAAATTTTGATGGGAAAGGTGATTCGGAATGTGGAAATACAAGATGATGATGCAATTGGAAATTCAGGGTCTGGCCTTTACTCTAAAAGAGTTAGCAATTGTAGAAGAAACTAAAGACATTGATAAGCATTCTGAAGTAAAACTAGAAGAAAAGAAGATTGATCCTCTAAGACAATAAAAAGACACCAGAGCCAAGAATCTGATATGTTCATGCCTCACCAACATGGTTCTAAGAAAGGTTATGAAGGAAACATCAACTCTTGGGGTATGGATAGCTTTAGAGAAATATTATCAAGACAAGACTTTGCATAACAGAATCTATCTTAAACAACGATTTGCTAGTTTTAAGATGGATGAGTCAAAAGCATAGAAGAAAATGTGGATGCATTTCTGAGACTGGTGGATGATCTTGCAAGTGTAAACATCATCATAAATGATGAAGATCGGGCTATACAGCTGCTGACTAGTCTACCTAGGGCTTATGCACCATTAGTTCACACTCTTAAGTATGGAAATGGTAAGGAAACTCTCACAGTAAGTGAAGTTACAACCTCTGCCTATGCTAAAGAAATAGAGCTAAAGGAAGCATGATATAAGCCTAAGGTGGCAACTGAAGGTTTAGTAGTTACTAGAGGAAAACCAGGAAAGAAGAATGCAACAAAAGGAAAACCAAAGGATAAGGATACCAAAGCTAATCCTAAACAGAAGGAGAAAGTCAAGACCAAAGAATGCTGGTCTTGTGGGAAAGAGGGCCATTTTAAAAGAGACTGTCTTGAAAGGAAGAGCCGTGAGGAGTCAGCCAATGTAGCCAAAGAACTGCATATTATACTAACAACTATTGTACTATCCTCTAGAGATAAATGGGTATTGGATTCAAGTTGTACTTTCCATATAACACATGATAAAGAAATGCTATTTGACTTCAAAGAAGTTGAAGGTGGAAAAGTACTTATGGAAAACAACACTATAAGTGAGGTTAAAGAGATTGGGAAGTTAAGAATTACAACCCCAGAAAACACAGAAGTCATCCTGACAAATGTGAGGTATATGCCTACCATGGGCAGAAACCTCATCTCCTATGGATAACTAGAGAAGACTGGATGCAAATACACAGGAGAAGACTTTGTAATCACATTCTACAGAGAAGGAAAAAAAAGTATTCTTAGGAAAATATGACAATGGCCTATATTATCTTCAAGGCATAGTTGCTAAGGGAATATCAAACTCAGTTGGGTCAGAATTAGAAACAACAAGGAAGTGGCATTCAAGGAGAGGTCACATGAGCATAAAATACATGAACAAATTAGTCAAGGAAAGATATCTAGATAACAAAGCGATAAAGTTCTTAGACTTATGTGAGGAGTGTGTATTAGGAAAATCTCAGAAGAAAAGTTTTCCTAAAGCTAAGCACACATCTAAAGAAGTTATGGAATATATTGTTTCAGATTTGTGGGGATCTCCAAGTGTAGAAGACAATATGTCTGGTTGCAAATACTTCATTACATTCATAGATGATTACTTAAGGAAGGTGTGGATCTACTTCTTACGAAGTAAAGATGAAGCATTCCAGAGTTTCAAAGAATGGAAAGCAATGGTGGAAACACAAACATGAAAGAAGGTGAAATGTCTAAGAACAGACAATGGTCTGGAATTTTGCAACAATCAGTTTGATGTCTATGCAAGGAGTCAAGAATCAAAAGGCACAAGACGTGTGCTTATAACCCTCATAAAAATGGGGTATCAGAATGAATGAATAAAACAATAATGAACAAAGTGAGGTGTATGTTAGCTGAGTCAGGCTTTGGAAAACAATTTTGGGCAGAAGCTGCTTCTACAGCAGTGTATGTGATTAATAGATCACCCTCTTCAGCTATAAATTTTAAAGTCCCAAAAGAACTATGGACATGAAATAAACCTATGTTAACTAACCTAAGGAGATTTGGATGTGTGGTGTATGTTCATATAATTCAAGACAAGATTAGTTCCAGGACTGTGAAATGATACTTCATGGGATATCCACAGGGAACAAAAGGATACAAAGTTTAGATTCCAGAAAAAATGAAGTGTACCATAAGGAGAAATGTTACATTTCATGAAGAACAAGTCTTCAAATACAATGTCACTCAAACAAAAGCAATAGGAAAGTCCAAGAAATCAGAAGGGATATTCATTCAAAGTTCAGGTGGAGCTGATACATGTTTAGGTGGAGCATCTTCAGAAAGTGAAAACTCATATTAAGAAGCAGACCCATCAGAGCAAGCAGCAGAAGTGGAAGCTACAGAACCAGAATATTTGGACGAATACCTACTAGCAAGGGACAGAACTAGAAGAAAAGCTAGGCCACCATGATGGATGGAAAGTGGGGATTTTGTGGCTTATGCATTAGCATATGCAAAGACCTTGGAAATTGATGAGCCTAAGACAGTTCAGGAACCTAAGAAGAGTAAACATTGGAAGGAATGGAATCAAGCTATGAAAGAAGAAATGGATTCTTTAAACAAGAACCATACTTGGGAGTTAGTCCCAAAACCATATAAGAAGAAACTGGTAGGGTGCAAATGGATCTTCAAGTACAAGGAAGGAATTCCAGGGGTTGAAGCACCTAGGTTTAAAGCTAGATTGGTGGCAAAGGGGTTTACACAAGTTGAAGGAATTGACTATAATGAGATCTTATCACCAGTGGTTAAACATGTATCAATTAGAATTATGTTATCTATGGTAGCTGATATTGATTTGGAATTGGAACAACTAGATGTAAAGACAACTTTCCTTCATGGGACACTAGATGAAGAAATATTCATGTGTCAACCAGAGAGTTTTTCAAAAAGGGAAAAGAATCAGAAGTGTGTCTACTCAGGAAATCTCTATATGCACTAAAGCACCTAGGAAATGGAATTATAAATTTGATGAGTTTATAAAATCAAAGGGCTTCATACGATGTTCAAGGGACCCATGTGTATACTTCAAAGAAAGGGAGGTAAAAGATAGAATTTTCCTATTGATTTATGTTGACGATATGTCAGTTTTTTTACATGATAAAGGAGGTATTCAAAAGTTGAAAGAAGGACTAATGGAGGTATTTGAGATGAAGGACTTAGGTCCAGCAACTCGTATACTAGGGATAGATATCATCAGGGGCAGAAAAAAGAACTTTAAAACTATCTCAGGAGAAGTACTTAAAATAGGTTCTAAGATCATTTAATATGCAAGATGCTAGAGCTGTTATTACACTAGTTAATTCTTAGTTCAAGCTTAAGAGTTTGACAAAGGATGAGTTAGCAGTGGAAGCATATTATATGGATAATGTACCTTATGCTAGTGCAGTTGGCAGCTTAATGTATGCCATGATTGGATTCAGACCAGACCTTGGCTATGCAATATGTCTGATCAGCAGATACATGGCTAAACCGAGAAGGAAACATTGGGAAGCAGTGAAGTGGGTATTAAGATATTTAACAGGAGCTTCTAACTTGTGTTTAACATTTTCTAAGCAGTTAAAATTTGATATTGTGGGTTATTGTGATTCAGATTATGCAACTGACCTTGACAAAAAAGGTCAGTCTCTGGCTATGTTTTCCAGGTACGTGGAAACACTGTTAGCTGGATATCAACTCTTCAAAGTGTTGTTGCACTATCCACTACTGAGGCTGAGTATATGTCACTAATTGAAGCATCTAAGGAAGGTATCTGGTTAAAAGGAATGTGTATGGAGTTATGTTTTAATCCTAAATCTTTTAAAAGTTATAAGATTTATTGTGACTTACAAAGTGCAATTTGCTTTGCAAAGAACTCTGTTTTTCATGATAGGACCAAACACATGGACTCTAAATATCATTTCATCAGAGACCTAGTTGATGATGGTACTGTGGATCTTAGAAAAATTTACACTAGCCTAAACCCTTCTGACTGTCTAAACTAAGAGCATACCTGGTAAAAGCTTCGAGAAATGCCTCGTATTGCTCAAAGTCCTCCCCTGAGCCAATTGTGCACACCATTGAGATGCTCCTACCAGTAGGAAACATCTCGCAAAAGTTGCACAAAGAAGTAACATGATTAGTTTCTTCAGATTACTTATTAACTGTTGATATTTAATATATGAATATATGTTTTGTAATTTTTTCTAGGTGATTTCTGCTCAATCTTACAATAAATCATAAGATGTGGAATGAGAAGATTTACAAAATCAAAAGAAAGAAGTCGAAGAGTCAGAGAGTTACCTCACACAGGGGAAATCAAAAGTCCATTCCGTCTTTCCATTTTGCAATCTTTTAGTCTCTGCAAAACAGGAGAATCAGTCAGAAGATTCGTGATACAAGCATTCAACAATATTCTTAATCTAAACTTTCAGGTTTAAAGGAAAAAGTTTACCTTGGCGAGTTCTTGGCATGATATCTTCTGCAGAGTTATCTTCGAGAATGATGTGCAAGGAAGTGGGTTCAATGGAGCAGTGTAAAAGGGATTTGGGAGCTCAAGGGTTAGCTTAGGTTGTTTGAGTTCGTGTGTGAAGTCGGTTGAAGGTTAGGGTTAGGACAACCCGCGATAAAGATGGAGATTATGATAAGTTGGTCTCGGGTTACTGGGTTTTGGACCGGGTCAGGTTTGGAACTGGGCTTAACTCAAAAGGGAGCTAACGTTAAATCTGTTGGGCCACAAATTAGGCGAGGCCTAGTTCGCCTTTAGTCTCAAAACGTCGTCGCAGGCTTCGTCTTGGTCGTTATAAGTCTGTTACAAACAAATGAAACAAAGCACTAATCAAGCAAGAGAGAGAATCGGAAAAAGAGAGTTCTAAGAGAGACGAATCAGAAATTCGAGGGTCTTGGATTCTTAGAGAGAGTATTGCCTTGCAGTCAATTGCATGAAGAAGATTGACCAATCTTCTTCTTATTTTTCCTATTTTTCTTGCCGGATCTCTTGCGGTGTGAAGTTCCGGAGCCTTAGCTGGTTGCTGTTGGTTCTGAGGTAGAGAGGATCAAGTCATCAACCTTGTTCTTCATCCATCTGAAATCAAAGCAGATCAGAGGTTAATGTTTTGCTTTAGATTGTATAACAAGAAACTTATTCAATCTAATAAACCATGGAAGTTTGTCTTCTCCCAAATGTAGGATCTTTGATCCGAACTGGTTTACCAAACTTCAGATGTGTCTTTTAGTTCTTTTGTTTTTAGTTTTAGCAATTCTTGATCATATATTCACACAACAATTAAGTAAATGAAAATATCATTTTTATTGTTATATTTGCTTCTTTTTATCACCAAATATTAACATTTTCATAAATAGAAACCACAAACATAACAACCTATTTGCACTTCAGTTAAGGATTTGAAAATAACACTTGAAATAATAAATTAGGAAAATGTAAACAAAAATAATTATTTGATTTGCAATCCAAGGTTTATATAAAAACCACAACTAGAACGTATGTATAACCAATTAGAGTTTTTTTTCATAATAATTAGAAATCTACAATCATTTTTTTCCGGATTTTATATTGTATGTTTAACATTTCAAACAATGAAACATAATTTTTTTAAATAATAATTTGTGCCTAGTACAAACTAAATTTAATGTAAAAATTAATATCGTTGACAAAAATACAATACAAGCCGTAACTATAACTTCTTAATATGTGGATGAAATTATTGAACTTCTAAATCTAAACAATCATGGCTTCTACATGCGATCATATATTAACTATTATTAGTTTAGGGTTACTTCTTTTTTATTTGTTTGTTAAAGAGGCTACTTGAATAACTATAATATTCATATATAAATAACATACTACACAATTAACATAAAAAATAAAAAATAAAAAATAGAAAATTAAGTAAAATAATGATCGTCTAATTATAAAAAAGGTGTTCTCAAAAATACCACAAAAAACTAGATTTATTTCAAAACTACCATACACTTTTAAAAATACCACACTTTTTTCTAAAAATACAACAAAATGTTTTTGTTCCAAAGATACCACAAAATTTGAAATAGCTTTAAAACTTCAAATTTAAACCCTAAAATCCCAAAACCAAACTCTACCCGATTCAAAACTAAACCCTAAACTCTATTTAGTGAACACAAACAAAAAAATTTAAATTCTAAACTCTTAAAATTCACTTTTTATGTTTGTGGTATTTTTGGAACATTTGAAAAAGTATAATATTTTTGGGACTTTTGAAAATGTGTGGTAATTTTAGAATTTAAATTTATTTTGATGGCGTTTTAAAAAAATTCTCAAATAAAAAAAACTATCTATATTTTATTCTTGGATCTCTTCAAACAGTAAAGAGCAAAGAAAATCTACACAAGCTATAGCTAGTTCAAAAGATTCTCGACAAACCAATGAGATGTTTCCAAAAATCTATTAATTTATTAAATTTTCATAATTTTTGTTATCATACGTGATGTCATATCGTACGATTCAATATGATGTCATAAGACATCATATAGTGAACGAGATTCACATAAAGCTCATTAGCCGCCTCAAAGCTCGCCTTGATCACCACGCGATTACTCATTCTCGTGAAGGAGCTTCACTAGCCGCCTTGATCACCACGCGACAACTTTAGCGCATGGTGTCAATATTTTAAAAAAATATTCTGATATTTAATTAGGTTCAAAATGTATTTTTTCTTCCTTTCTGATTTTGAATTATTCGGATAAAGAAGTTTAAAATCCAATTGAATATATTAGAATTTCACTTTGGTTTCCATTTAGTCCTCTTTTGATTTCAAATTATTCTGTTCACTAAACTGAAAAAGTAGTCTAGAAGACTAGAACAAAAAATTGGAATGGATTTACTATAGTTACTTTTTTATCCGAAAATATTCAAAAATATAGAAAAATCGAAAATAACACAAAAAATAAAAAGTTATTCAATTTTAAAATTTAAAAAATACAATTAAAAATTTCGCTATAATTTACTTATTATGTTCATTTTAGGGTATAATAAATTATATTCTCGAATTTCTACTAATAATCATGAGTACTTTAGTTATTTAAAATTTACATATATGATTAGTATCTTTGAGAATACGTTTGTGTTTAAAATTATTTTGTTATATTTATTCGGTTTTTACTTTGATTTTTTGTGTGTGTATATAAGTTTAGGATCCATTAACTATTTATATCTATTTACATGTCCTAATTACGTATTTCGACCTATCAGAAGGCACGTGTGATTACACGCGCCGTCATTTCACTTCTTTTGATTGATCACTCTCTTCTACAATCTCTCCTTCCTCTTAGTTTCCATTTTTTTTGTTATTTCCATAATAAATTAATGACACTTTATATATATATATTTGAAGCTAGAGACTGATTAAAAACATACAAATTAAAGATCACAAACATTTAAATCCTCTCTCACTTGAAAGAAGAAGAAGAAAAAAACATGGAGTCATCATCATCATCAACATTTCTTACCACAACAAGAAAACAATCTCCGGTAACAAAAAAACCACAAAGACAAAACAAGAAGATGACTTCTTCAAAGAACAAACCCATCAAGGTTCGTTACATATCAAACCCTATGAAAGTCAAAACTTGTGCTTCTAAGTTTAGAGAGCTTGTTCAAGAACTTACCGGTCAAGACGCCTCCGACGCCGTCGTAGATCATCAACCGGAGCTTAACTATTCTCCTTCCTCCGACCAAGACCAAAACAACTCTTCTCCGCCGCCATGTACTGTTTCTACAATGGAGAATCGTGTGTTTCAACAAGAGCCGTTGGATGATAGAGTTGTTGAGTGTTATGAGCCGTTGGATGGTGAAGATCAAATGTTTTTGACTCAAATGTCGGCAGGTTTTTCTGGAGTTTTTTCTAATGGGTTTTATAGTTTTAATGACTTTGGAACTATTGATTCTATGTAAAATTTTATAGATATATCTTTGTATTTTCATCACGTACATATATATAATGAATTTATGAAATCGATATGTAACGAAAAAAAAATTGATATATGAATATACTTACTACTAGGGTTTATGAAGCTAATTATGAGTAATGATGTGTTATTGGTTATGAGGTTTTTATGGATTTCGAAATCCATGCTAAATTACGTGTTATTTGTTTAATGATTTGTGAATTTTAATTGAAATTCAGTGTTATTCATTTAGTGATTTGTAAATTTTAATTGAAATTTAGTGTTATTCATTTAGTGATTTGTATTTGGATTTTCAAATCCACTTTGTATTTTGCTTGATTTGAAAGTGTTTTAATGTTCAAAATACAAAGGACCAAATCCAACCTTAAATCATAATATTTCAAAATCCGATGATTTTAAAATCCATATATTTCCAAATTCATATGGATTTTACAAATCCATTAAAACACCATAGCCAATAAAATCTAAGTCATTTTGTATAAAGTTTAAACTAAAGCGTTTGATAAGTCTTTTAAAAACTTTTAATATGCTTTTTCTTAATATTTGCTGATATGTTTGTCTTCTGGCTTCCACATTTTCTGCTTCTTTAGCTTTTAATTTGGCCTTTTGTAATTTCCATTAGAGATTATTGTGTAAACCATGTCCTATTGGGCAGATTAATGGAAATTATTGTTATAAAAAAATAAAAATATGATACGTCCAAATGTATGAAAATGCAATATGTTATTTTTCATATACCTATCCAACATGCTTATAATCATTCATGACGGATTCAGAAGATTTCCTTGAGTTAGTGAAGAATGTTTTAGAATGGTTAACTTTTGTAGCAAAAATATTACCGTTCGAATCATCTACAATTTTAATTTGTGTATTGTAGCAAGACATAAAATTTTAAAATACATTTTTTTTTTTTGTAGGAAATGTCTTTAATTTGTTTGTATCAGAATAATTTCTATATCACAATAGTTACTAGAAGAAGTGACAACCACTGGTTCATTTATTCTAAATTAACAAATCTTTGTAGTAAATCAATTAGGGGAATTTTCAAAAATACCACCAAAAACTAGGTTTATTCCAAAAATATCATACACTCCCAAAAGTTCCAAAAATATTATATTTTTTTAAAATATATTACAAAAATGTTTTTGTTTCAAAAATACCACAAAATTTAAATAACTTTAAAACATCAAATTTAAACCCTAAAACCCCAAAACCAATCTCTACCATCTTTAAAACTAAACTCTAAACTTTATTTAGTGAACCCAAAACGGCAAAACTTAAAATTTTAAATTTTAAACCCTTAAAAATCACTTTTTATGTTTGTGATATTTTTGGAACTTTTGAGAGTATGTGATATTTTTGAAATTTGAATTTCTTTTGATGGTATTTTAAGGAATTCCTCAATTAATTTAGTTTTCTATTAATTGAAAAATGTTTGTAGTAAATTAATTTAGTTTTCTATTATTTTTTTCTTCAATAGTTGAGCTACAACATGCCAACCCAATAATCAATTCCTACATAATAATATGTAATTTTTATATTATCGGAAGTGCGAAAACTCGATTTCGAGTGAAGTAGTACTATCTGAGTCATGTATACTTACGAATGACTTCCCGATTAATTTGTCGATTTGTGTTTTGGTGATGGAAAGAGAAAAAACTATCAAAGGGCCAGATTCAGCCTTTTAAGACTTAACTTTTATGAATTCCACTTACGACGAAACGAAAAGACTTGAGAGCTTTTCAAAATATTTTGGGCCAAGAAGTTATTTATTTTGGAGATGTCCATGTATCAAATTCTAAAATCCGAAGCTCATCGAACATGATATCTTATTCTCTTATATATATA
>OVBE01015111.1:0-11674 GCA_900406425.1 Iberis pinnata | reverse complement strand
TGACACCTATGACCACTACAACGATATGATAGTGTAATTAGGAATTGACCATGTAGGCAAAAATCCTAACTATCAGAGCTAGGGATATAAAGGAGTCTTTGTGACACCAAATGGGGGAAAAGTGAGGCTCTCAGAGCAAGCATTTAGAAAGTCAATAACGGAGTGGATGGACGAATAAGACTCCGAGGGTGACCGGTATAAGGGAGTTAATTCCCATATCTGAGATGCATAGGGACAGAGGAACAAGGTATATAGCTCCGATTTTAGGTTGTTACACCGTTTACATAGTGTCGTAGCAAGGATTCCTCTTCGAGCTAGATTCTCACCAAGCGGGAGAGCAATGCTCATGAGCTTCCAGAGGAAGTGTTTTAGTTTTGGTACAGTTTTGAGTGTCCAAATACTCTTTAGCCAATCAAA
This sequence comes from Iberis pinnata, assembly GCA_900406425.1. Lineage (NCBI taxonomy): Eukaryota > Viridiplantae > Streptophyta > Magnoliopsida > Brassicales > Brassicaceae > Iberis > Iberis pinnata. Next base: position 11,257 of record OVBE01015111.1, on the reverse strand, counting down.
GGCGGGACCATTCTAGTTTGTTGTGATTGCTTGGCAGGCATTGTATCCGGATTTAGTGGTATAGGAGCCGGTTCTATTGTAGAGCCACATCATCGTGTCTCTAGTCGGGATAACAACCACAATCAAATTTCTAATCATCTCCTCATATTGAGGTAAAATAAGCTTAATCTTGGGAACGTTCCAGTCTCGATGAGAGGTTGTAAGCAAACCATCAACCGTGAGCTCCAAGAGTTCTTCTGGGGTGGTGCCATAGGAGTTCTCGGAGTCGATGTAGAGAGCCAAGGGTCTATCCATACAATAATGTCCCTGTCGTCCCCAACAATCCATCCAAGTTTCACAATCTCCCTACCCACAATGATCCCTCTCCAACCATGTGAAGCTAGTTGTGCTGGTTCACACATCAAGAAGGTAGATTGATAGAAATATTTTCCACGCAAGACTTGGCAAAGAAGAGACTCTAATTCCTTTATAAGTCTCCACCCTATTTTTGCAAGTAAGGAGTCATTAAAGACCTCTAAGTCCCGGAAAACTAAGCCGCCACATGATTTTGGTAAGGTGAGAGTACTTCATGCGATCCAAGAGAGTTTTCGGATATCCGATTTCGTAACCCACCAAAAACGGGTAAATATAGATTGGATTTGCTTGAGAAGTGAGACATGTATTTTAAAACACGACATCACATAACTAGAAATAACCGCAAGAATTGTTTAAAGAAGGACTTGTTTTCTGGCTCCCGAAAAAAACCTTGTTGATCAACTTAGTATTTTTTGCCAGATGCAATCCACAAATACCACAAAAATGTTTTTTTCCTATGAAATTAGTTGGATTTATCCATGGAAAACTAAATTTTTAACCTCAACACACATGAAACCATAAAAATTTTGACAAGGATTACCAAAATGTACGGTCATATTCTATGCATTTGACATATGTATTTTAACAGTTAACATTTAAGAGAGATTGTGACTTTATTGTCGATGTCACAAGAACACATTTTAAATTAAAATGCAGAAAAGACAAAAACATTTTATGCGCATCCAGGGAATCGAACCCTGGTCAGTACCGTGGGAGGGTACTATGATACCACTACACCAGATGCGCTTTTGTTAACGTTACCTTCAACTTCATATATACCAATATACTCTCTGCTATGTCCATGACTACAAATTACTCGCTGTTGATCTAGTATAGTAGACATACATAATCCAGACCGGATTAAGGGAAAAAAAAGTGTATGTAATTTATCAAAGAAGAGAGAATCTCACAACTCTCATATCCTTACATTTTTGTGTGTCAAATTTGAATTCTTACATTGCCTTTATAATATCAATTCGAATTCTCTTATCTGCAACCCAACACGAGTCTTCCTTCTTCGTTTATTGTCTCATTCCTACATATTTTCTGAAGGTCTATGTAACCAATGATCGTGTCCTCAAATACCACATCCTCCAAGTTTGCTTCATTGAATGTAGAACCAGATAACACTGTGTTCCTAAATACAGCTCCTTTCAGATCTGATTTCTCGAAATTCACCCTATCAATTACAGCATTCGAGAAGTTCACCCCTACAACATCAAACTTTACTTTTTCAGATATCTCAGTTTTTAAATATAGACTGTTGTTAGTTTTTAATTAGTCCACCTTTGAAGCTTGCTCCTACGGCATAAGCTTTAGACATAACTACTTCAGTCATGTCTGCACCATCAAACTTAGCACCTGACATCAATGCTGCAGAGAGAGTCTTCCCTTTAAGATTGGATTGATCATTTGTGTAGTCACAAAACCTTAAATCGAGTGGCTTATCATAAACCCCATTTGCTTGACCTATTGTGTTACCAACAAATGCTTGTTCACATCGGTTTGGATCTGTTGAAAGTGGAGGAAGTCTCTGATAACAATTTACCATTTTAATTCACTTCTTCAAATTTGAAATACATTAAATTAAGCTGTTATTGCAAAGAAGAAAGTGACCTGATTAGCTGCAATTACAGGAGAAGCCATTGTAAGAGTACAAGCAGAAAGTACGGCACAAGCGATACATCCAAGCTCCTTATTGAATCTTTCACCATTGTCTTTGTTTTCTCCAGCTAAGAGCAACAAAATGCAAAACATCAACTTTTTAATAGCGAATTTTGGGTATAAACAGAGTAGTAGAAACAAAAGCCAAAACTAAACTGGAGCAATGTAAACGAAGAAATGATCTGGGCTGCGTGAAGGCGGAGCGACGGAGTCTTACGGAGGAAGAAGGTGTAGAGAGATGATTCGTCGTGAACTGAACAAGAAGCGAAGCCATGGCTGTTCAGATTTTGTGCCTTCGCTTCAAGAAAATGGACAACCGCTAGTTATGGATCATGCCTGTGACGTGGCGTGACAGATCAGAGACGATAACTCATTGGGCCGGATATCTATTTGTTATTTTAAATATCTTTACTATTCGTGAAAAAAAAAAAAAAATATCTTTACTATTGTTGTATTTTGTGTATGAAAGATATATTTTTTATTCATTACATTTAAAAATTATTGTACAATTTTTTTTTACAAAAAGACAATATATATTTAAATTTCTAAAACCAATTATTTATTAGTATATAATTCAAAAAATTCTAAATTATACCAAAATTCATAGTTGGTTATACTCTACAAATATACATTTGTTTCGTTTAATTTAGACACTAAAATTTTTTTTCTTTATTTCCTATTATATTTCATTGAAATCTTTCTCTTAAATTTCTAAATATTTTTTAGTAATATGAATTTAAACAATAACCATTTCAACACTCAAAATTATACTAATTATATCAAACTACTAATTGTTATTAATATGTAGTCATAAAACATGAAAAGATGTTTGTTACAAGACGCTTGAAATACGTGTATATAATTTTAGTTTATGACGTTTATGTACATGATACCAATTATTAGACGTACACAATAACAATGATATTGTCGATATACATATTTTTCAAATGGTGTATATAATCCCTTGAAGTTCTAATCCTTTTTATCACCAATGACTTATCAAAACTTCATGGTGTAGATGGAGGTGACAAAAAGTGGTGAAAAAGAGGTGACAAAGAAAATGGGAGAGATGGACAAGGTTGGGTCTAAAGAATATAAGATATAGAGACTGTGTACGGTACACTCATATAGATGTTGGTGTACATTATGTGAAGAAAAAATTATGTAGTATATGTACACAATGCAAATTTATTTGACAATATTGATAATGCCGTTTTTTACAACATCATGATTGTACGTGATGTTGTACGCTACGTACAATATCATTGTCTACATTAGAAAATTAGTATTGTATACACACATATACAATGGCCGGGTACACGAACAACATGAAATATATGTTTTTCTGTATCCAAATAAAAAACGAAATTCTATTTATAGAATACGAAAATTATAAATTTTGATATGATTTTAATTTTTTTAATAAAATATATACTTTCAAATAATTGATTTTAAAGATAATAGATAAAAACAAAACTTCTTTTTAAAAAAATCATAACAAATAAAGTAGTGGATTTGCGCATAAAAAAAAATAGTTAGTACAGCTTCTTTCCCCTTGAAGAGAATGATAATTATTTCACTCTACCAAAGTGCACCAATATCAATAGAAACATCACTAGAGTGTAATTTATTCTTAAGAAATGCGTTAGAATGTAAATTTTCATTTCTTGGTTGCCGTTTTAAAAACTCCATACACTTCCAATGTTAAAAAAAAAATCATAGATATGTTTTTGTTTTAAAATGCCAACAAACTAAAAACAATATAAATTTTAAATTTAAATCATAAATCATAATTCTCTTCATAACTGACTTCTAAATTCTAATTGATGAATCCTAATTCAAAAATTCAAGTTCTACATACTTAAAATTCAAATTTTGTGATATTAGCGAGGGAAAAACATTTCAATAAGTTACTATAGATAATACCATACTTTTCCTTTGAGTGGTTCAACATTAAAACGCAAGAGAAAGCATTTCTCTCGGTGATTTGTTTGTAAGACTATATTTCCCTACTTAATAATATTGAATTTAATATTATTCGGATAATGATAGATGTTTAAGGTATATCTGTTACAACCACTTTTACGGATTTATATAGATTGAATAACGAGAATCTTTACAGAATCTCAATCCTTATGACCTTTAACCTTATAAATAAAGATTCACCCCATTCCACAAAACAACAGTGCAATCATTCTTCAATGGCCATGGAGACTGAAGAAGAGACTGACCGGTGTGTGGTGGAAGAGGTTGAGCTAACCGTTCCAAAAACTGATGATCCAACCTTACCAGTTCTGACATTTAGAATGTGGGTTTTAGGTCTAGGAGCGTGTATCATACTCTCTTTCATAAACCAGTTTTTCTGGTACAGAACGAGGCCTTTAATCATCACCGCGCTATCGGCTCAGATAGCAGTCGTGCCACTCGGTCACTTTATGGCTAGAGTGCTTCCTACAAGAAAGTTCTTTAAAGGAACAAGGTGGGAGTGTAGCATGAATCCTGGTCCTTTTAATGTTAAGGAACATGTTATGATCACTATTTTTGCTAACTCAGGAGGTGGGACAATGTATGCCACTCATATTATTAGTTCTATCAAGATTTATTATAAGAGATCTCTTCCCTTTCTACCAGCTTTTCTCATCATGCTCACTACTCAGGTACTTTTTATTTGTTTAGACTATAATCTATAAATTTATCTAGTGAGTGTGGTTTAGTGGTATAAAGATTGGGATCAATTTTTATAACTGGCTGTGTCTCATGTTAGTTTCCCACTAGAAACTACATTCTACCTATAGGCTAGTTATCTAGTTGTTGTTGTTTTTACATTATTTTCCGCAAATTCATCCATAAGATTTGCTCTTCTTGAAAATTATGAGACCTATAAATATAATGAGGCACAATACATACATATGTGTTCAGGCCCGACTCTACATGAGATCCCTGAAATTTGTAAAAGTATAAATTGTTTGTTTGGTGTATGTAGTGTCTCGGATTTGGGTGGGCTGGTCTATTCCGTAAGCACCTTGTTGACCCTGGTGAAATGTGGTGGCCAGCAAATCTAGTTCAAGTGTCTCTCTTCAGGTCTTTAATTATCCCAAATTTAATTATAGTCATAATGAACTAGTACTTGATGAGTTTTGTAACCATGGCAGTGCCTTACACGAGAAAGAAAAGAAGAAAAAAGGAGGCATGACCCGAGTCCAATTCTTCCTCATTGTTCTTGTGGCTAGCTTTTCATACTACATTCTCCCTGGTTATCTTTTCACATTGATGACTTCCATCTCATGGGTCTGTTGGCTTAGTTGGAAATCGGTTTTGGTTCACCAACTAGGTTCAGGTGAACAAGGTCTTGGTATTGGCACAATTAGTTTTGATTGGGCTACTATTGCCTCTTACCTTCAAAGTCCACTCGCTAGTCCGCTTTTCGCTACCCTTAATATTACAATTGGTTTTGTGGTAGTCGCTTATGTGATTACTCCAATATGCTATTGGCTTAATTTTTACAATGCAAAAACATATCCCATCTTCTCAAGTGGACTTTTCATGGGTAATGGCTCGTCTTATGATGTTTTGAGCATCATTGATAGTAAGTTTCAACTCGAGAGAGATATCTATGCAAAGACTGGTCCTATACATATGAGTACTTTCTTTGCGGTTAGTTATGGTCTTGGGTTTGCCACTTTGTCCGCAACTATTGTCCATGTTCTACTCTTCAATGGAAGGTAATTAATTAAGCTCACATTTTTCTAGTTAACATGTCTCATTATATAATTCATCACTTGTATTATATAGGGATCTATGGAAGCAAACAAGAGGAGCTCTTATGAGGAACAAGAAAATGGATATACATACAAGAATCATGAAGAAAAACTATAGAGAAGTTCCAATGTGGTGGTTTCATGTGATCCTTTTAGTCAACATCGTGCTCATCTTGTTCATATCTGTATACTACAATGCAATCGTGCAGCTACCTTGGTGGGGAGTGTTGTTAGCTTGTGCCATTGCTATCTTCTTCACTCCTTTAGCCGGTGTTATCGTAGCTACCACTAACCAGGTACGTACCTACAAACATTATTAGGATATTTAACTAATTATTCTTTTCAGTTTTGTTGAAACGTGACCACCTAGATATTGTAACAAAAATCATGAATTAAGCACAATTCTCCTATACCTTCGAGGTGTCCGACCTAGAGAAAGCCAAGAGAAACCACTGATTAGAACACAAATATTTGGATGATATTTTGATGAAGTTTTAAAACATTTATATTATAAATATCATAAATTATAGATTACTTTGTATAAATAATATCTATTAGGAATTTTAAGATGCTACATCAATTTTAATATATCTTTGTTTCGTTTTTTGTCGGCCAATTAAGTTATTTAAATAACTTTTCATATATGTATATATAAAAAGGACATGCTTATCGGATTTGTATAGAGCATTCGAAAACGTTGGACATATGCACTGTATAAGTTTTTTGAAAAGAAGTTTTATGAAGGTTTGTAATTTACTATCTAGATTTTGAGCTCTTTATTTAATTTGGTCTAGGCACCTGGTTTGAACGTGATAACGGAGTATGTAATGGGATATATATATCCAGAACGTCCGGTTGCGAACATGTGCTTCAAAGTGTATGGATACATAAGCATGATTCAGGCTCTATCATTCATACAAGACTTCAAACTCGGTCTATACATGAAGATCCCACCTAGAAGCATGTACATGGCACAAGTGGTTGGGACATTTGTGGCTGTAGCAGTCTACACAGGAACTGCTTGGTGGTTAATGGAAGACATCCCTCATCTATGTGACAAATCTTTGCTTCCACCAGATAGTGACTGGACATGTCCTAATGACCGAGTCTTCTTCGATGCATCAGTGATTTGGGGACTAGTCGGACCACGTAGAATGTTTGGTGACTTAGGAGAATACTCAGCTATAAACTGGTTCTTCCTTGTTGGCGCAATCGCTCCTTTTCTAGTATGGATATTAACTAAAGCGTTTCCTTCTCAAAAATGGATCGAGAAGATACATTTTCCAGTTATATTCGGAGCAATCTCGTTGATGCCACCTGCGGGGGCAATTAATATGACGAGCTGGTGTGTCGTAGGGTTAATATTCGGACACTATGTGTTCAAGTACAAGAGAGAATGGTGGAAGAAGTATAATTACGTTTTATCAGCAGGATTAGACGCAGGAACTGCGTTTATGACAATATTGATATTTGTAGCGGTTGGACGCAATGGGATTGGATTGATGTGGTGGGGAAACGCAGGAGATAGCACTACCTGTAACCTCGCGTCTTGTCCTACCGCTAAAGGCGTTGTTATGGATGCTTGTCCCGTTTTCTGATCCATTCATTCTTACTTTTTAGTTATTTTTTCTTTTCTGCTTCTTCCCTTCGTCCTTGTTTATATGGTCTTTAATTTGTACAGCTTTCAAATTCGTTTAACTTATAATAATAATGATGGGTATATGGTACTATAGATTGCTGTGTGCTTAAGCTGTAGAGGATTAGTAAACTTCTGAATTAGTTTAATTTTTTTTAATAAATCTGAAATATATATCTTAGGATTTGAAAATTATCCTGGTTTACCAAAGAGCTTAACCAGAAACAAAACCATACAAAAAAATAGATGTATATTGGAACCGTACTTATTATTCATTGGCAATAAATTGACAAAGCTTTTCCGCTTCTTTTACCCTGGAATTGCATATCGCACAAGACGATTAATCATTTAAAATAAATTAATAAGTTGAACCATATAGAGATGATTTTATGTAAGTTTCAGTTTTCCTAATATGAGTAGGGTAGCTGAAATATTTAAGATCATTAACTAAGATCATTAAATTTTCCATTGTGGTCATCAGCAATTATGATCATCACTAAGCATCTTTACTCACTTGGAAATTCTTTATCGGGTGATCTCGTGGCTAAAGAGAAGTATATATGAGTTTTTTGGTATAACTAGAAATCGCACAATAATAAAATTTTCAATGAGAAAGTTTGGGATCCACCCAATATTTTAGTTATGGCAATAAAGGAGACGTCATATTGGCTATATGCACATATTACCGGCCCCAGTGTTCAACCAAAACTCTCTTGGGATTCTTCCCTTATGAAATGCTTGTTTTATTGGATCATGGAAACAGGATGATCCCACATGTGGCGTGGGAAATACATACAAGCTCAATCTTAGTTATGGGATCAAGGGGTTTTCATCAGGGCTCCTCGGGATTGTAAGTAGAGATGATGATCTTTCTATGGGCGATGCAGAGTCTCTATAAGATGGGAAGATCATGCGATATCTTTTATACATACTCAAAAGAGTTAGTTTCTACGATTTTCCATCCATCTGATTAGTCAGAGTACAGTTCAGAGTTGGCCGGTTGAGATCCTATCAAAGACTCTAGATGTTAAGACTCTTCATTGCTCGCGAATTCATAATAAAGAGGCGGACTTCCTAGCTCGAGCGGAAAGACAACGTCGAAGACTCTTTACATTGGTTGGCTCATCATTTTCTATATGGATGGATAGAGTAGCTATCAGAGTTGTCTAGTCCTTTGTTTTGATTTAGTAATGTGATATGTTTGGTGACAAAAAAATCATCAAATTTAAGCTCATTAACTAAGCTTATTAAAAATTCTAAACTTTTTATTTGCTTTTGAGTTTAAATTAAGCTTTATGATTATTACTGATAAAATATTCAATAGTTTTTAATTTTCATTTTTAATTTTGTCTTTCATTAATTTATTATATCAAATAAACATCACTTCTGAAATATAAGTTATTTACCATGTTAATTTCACCGGGACCCGATGGTTTCCTGGCTGATTTTTATCACATACATTGGGAGAAGATCAAATCTGCGGTGTACTCAGAAATTCAACTGTTCTTTGATCACGAGATCATGGACCCAAAACTTAACCATACTAATATTTGTCTCTTACCAAAGATTGAACAGCCTTCCTCTATGACAGATTTTAGGTCCATTGCCCTTTGCAATGTGAGCTATAAAATTTTGTCAAAAATCTTGGTCAATCGATTAAAGGGTCATCTCCCTTCTTTGGTTCAGGCAGCTTTTGTTCCTAAAAGAATGATTATGGATAATGTGTTAATTACACATGAAATATTTCATTCTTTAAAGGTTCGTCGGCGTGTCTCCAAAGGATTTATGGCCAAAAAAACTGAAATTTCTAAGGCACATGATCGCCTTTTATGAGATTTTATATAGAGAACAATGTTCTATATGGGATTCTCATCTCAATGGATTCGATGGATCATGCTCTGTGTTCGCATAGTCACTTTCTCAACATTGATAAATGGTGTTATTGAAGGATGCATAAAGCCTAGTAGGGGACTGCGCCAATGTGATCCCTTATCATCTTACTTATATATAATTTGCACATAAGTTCTGAGTTTCATGATCCACCATACAACACAACAACATTGTCTACAGGGGATCAAAATAAGTAATTCAAGACCTTCTCTCAGTCATCTATTTTTTGCAGATGATTCTCTTTTCTTTTGTAATGCTAATGTTTAGTCTGCCAAAGTCTTACAAGCCATATTTACTGCATTTGATAAGGTCTCTGGCCAACTTATAACTATTCAAAGTCTGCTATAACCTTTGGCTCTCGAACTAAACAATTAGTCCGCACACGTATCCATAATCTTTTCTAAATATTCAATGATGGCGGTACTAGAAAGTACTTAGACCTGCCAGAGATGGTCGGCTCAAAGAAAATCGAGTTATTTCGATGTATTGTGGATAAGCTACAGAAATGCAAGGTAGGATGGTCAAAGAAATTTATGTCATTGAGTGGGCATGAAATCTTGCTTAAATCAATTGCTTTCGCTATGCCAGTTTATTCTATAGGATGTTTTAAATTACCAAAGGGTACTATAGAGGAAATTGTGAAATTAATTTCCAAGTTCTTGTGGTCGAAATCGAATGATGGAGTCTCCATAAAATTAATGCATTGGTTAGCTTGGGATAAATTGGTTGTACCTAAATAAAAAGGTGGTTTAGGTTTCTGGGACATTGAATTGTTCAACAAGGCTCTTTTAGCAAAATAGTTGTGGAGAATTAAACAACAACCATGTAGTTTGCTGGCTCGTCTATAAGGGCAGGTATTTCCGCACAACTACTATACATAATGTACTTTTAGGTACTCAACCTTCATATGGTTGGAAGTTTCTTCTTTTTGGCCGTGATATTATCGATATGGGTTGTGGTTTCATAGTTGGCAATGGGCAATCAATACATATTTAGCATGATAATTGGTTGCCTTGTTCTGCACCAAGACCGCCTAAACCAAAGTTAGATTATGTCCAGAAACAACTGTTGCAAGTCTCATTGACTCATCCAACTCTTGGAAGCGGGATCGTATTAAAAATTGGATAGCACCAGACGATGCAGCCTTGATACTCCAAATTAAGCTACCAATGTTGAAGACAATAGACTGTTTTATATGGTCCCACGATCCGACTGGACATTATTATGTTCGAACAGGGTACCGTGTGGCTCGTAATGCTCAGGTTACGACAAGTTCATATGCTAATACACGAGACTTGCATAATATTCAACATCATATTTGGAAACTCGATATAATGCCGAAGATGAAGCATTTTCTATGACGATTGACTTCTAATATCCTTGCAACGAAAGTCGAACTTCATCGTAGACATCTTACAGTATATGACCATTGTTCTTCTTGCGGGGGTTCTGAAACTTCGAATCATTTGTTCTTTCTATGCCCCCATATAGCTCGGATTTGGGAGTCAAATCCAATTCCGAATAGTGATTTATTATCTGAATACATTGATGTTTTAACCAAAGTCAGTAAGCTTAATTATAGCTCATGCCTTATTATGTTCTAATCACCTTGCCAAAGGTACTATTCCATTTTGGCTCTTATGGCAAATTTGGAAAATGTTGAATCAAGACTTAATTCTAGGTATTAGGTCTTAGACTTTGTGGGTAAAAGCTCTGAAGAATTTCATATATCCTTATGAGAATGATTACATAGGTATTTATAGTGANTCCATGTCGGCGCCTAGCTGGGCCTTATGTCAAAATGGGCTTTTGGGAGCAGGTGCTAAACCTGGTATCAACAGTTAGTCCCCCCCCAGGTCGGCGATACAGCTTTTTGAATCGACGAGTAATCCTCTACAATAAAGTGCATTTCGACATAAGTGCATTAAATGCTGCTAGAACTTTACTGAATCGT
>OVBE01015110.1:204-11675 GCA_900406425.1 Iberis pinnata | reverse complement strand
TTTCCCATCGGATAGTTTATTTGAGAACATAAACTATTTGATTACAGGAGCTGCGAACCCATTGTACACGAAAATGTACAAAATCTTCCCGTGGATGGTATGGTATATATGGAAAGCAAGGAATGCGAAGTGTTTCCAAAACTCAAACTGGACACCAATGGATATCTTGGAACTAGCTACTAAGGAGTCAGAGCAAAGGGAAGAAGTTCAGTCATGAACTGATTTAGAGTTTCCAACTATAAACCAAGAACTGTTGCTGCCGAATATGACCATCCCGTCTTCGACGGATTGGTGTTTACTTGATGGATCATGGAAACCAGGCGATTCCACAAGTGGTTTAGGTTGGTATGTCCCGCAGAACGGAGGTGGGCAACCCTTTATGGTTGTGCAGGGATTCGGAGTGGTAAAACACCCTTACATACGGAATTGCTCGCATTCATGTGGGCGATTAAATGTTTTTGGAGTCAGGGCAGACTATGTTCGCTATTCATTACTGATTCTACGGAATTAGTAAGTTTATTACAAAAGCCGGATGATTGGCCAATCTTTGCAGCAGAACTAGCAGAAATACAACAACTCTGTAGTGCTTACCATCATTTTGAGGTGATCCATAGGAAGCGAAGCTGGAATACAATTGCGGACCACTTAGCATGCTCAGCCAGAGAACAAAACGTCCTACTATCCTTTGTTGACACTGCTCTACCGAGCTGGTGTTCCAAGCTCCCTTCAATTTCTTAATTTTCCCTTGTGTTTTATTTTTGTTGTTAAAAAGAGAAAAGAAAACCACTAGTAATGAGATTGGTGAATAAAAATTGGGCATATGAGTAATGTTATTAATTAAATGTGTATGGTAAAAAAGTTGGAAGTGTTTTGCTCATATAAAGTTAAAACACTTAATTTTTGCAATGCATGAGGTTACGAGTAAGATTGTGGAGAAATATGAAATTAAATAGGTGAGTTTACAATTAGTACATATTAGTTTAATTTTTTTAGTCAACGCTTTATGTGTTCTATATCTGTATATAAATAACAAATAGTTGTACTCACAATACAAATTATTCAATAAAAATTTACAGTCTATTAGTTCATATGAATAATCTTAAGAAGAAGATAAACTTTTATGTTAAGTATACATATAAATCTATAAAGATCCGATTATAGGTATTTATCAATCATTAGATCAGTTTTGGTCTCGTCCATTGAAAGCTTACGACAATACAAAAATTTAATGTGGAGTGAACGTACAAAAAATATCTATTCAGTCTTGAGTCTAAATGATTGAGAGAGCAACAAACAAGTTTCATGTATATATCAAACAATGTGAAAATTGGCGTATAAGTGGTTCTTCAAATGAAGATATTTGTAGTGTTTCAATATAGTTTTTAATTTTATATTATTTGTTGAATAATAATATTTAAAAATAATATGTAGTTTAATTAAACTAAATTGATGTTAAGAAAAGATCCACAATTGAAAACAGGTTCGAAAATTGATCATGTTTGGAATATTATGAAAGACTTTGAAAGTTAAAAGATGATGTCATTTTAGCTAAAAAGGTAACCTTCTGTCCTTACCTTCCATTTATACAAAATATTAAAAGCAGTCTCTAAGTGGGTTTTCCAATAGGTGAGAGTAAGGAGATTTTGTCTAAAGAAGGACGCAGAAAGTAGTGCGTAAACAAAACTCCAAGAGAGGTATGGAATGGGCACTATCTCTTAATGTTTTAGCCCTCCTAAGTAAATACTCTTTTTCTATCGACTAGAAATCTATGAAGTAACAGAACTAGCTTAGAAAGACTCAAAGATCGATGAAAGAACCTCTCGAAAGGGAACTGTGATCTATTAGAATGGAAGAGGTGGAAATCTATCTTATATTATTGTACTTTCACTGACCCTCTTGATGACATTTAAATATAATAATTTTCTCAAAATAAAAGGTCTGAATATTTAAGGATCATTTTATAAACAAAAAATTTCAACCCCAATTAGGAGGGGAAAAAGAGATTACTTCATTTTTGGAGTAAATTTGGTCAAAATTACATTGAGGAGTGAGAAAGGAGTAGGGTTGGGGAAGATTTTAGGGTTGTTATTACGTCCCTCTTGACTCGTTAAAAATCTTTTTAGGAAAATCCACTGAAAATCATAGCTAGGTAAAAAGAGTACAACCACGTAAGCTCCCCTTGAATGATGAAATATCATCTTTATAAATTTTGTTGATGACACATTCAATATTACAGACATGCTTCATGAATATCAAGGTAGATAGCGATTTGGTGAAGAGATCTGCAACATTGTCGCATGATTGAACATATTTCACTTCAAAATCTTTTTTTTCTTCTTGAGTTCTAATTGGGTGTAGATATGTTTGGTTCTATCACTTTTTTTATATCAATTTTTCGTCTGTGGAGCAGAAGTAGCATTTTCTTCATATAGAATTGTTGGTTTTGCAGTGTTAGATTCCCCTACTTGAACAAATGTGTTAGCTTATTGATCATAGCCATACACATTCTTTACTTGCTTCATGTGAAATTATCTCATCATGGTTTGAGAAAGTAGCCACAAGCTTGATTCGGGAACGCAATGATGCGTACGACTATGACAAATATATACATCTACAAAATCAATCATTTGGCCATTTGAAATTATATTATAAAATAATCATTAATCATTATTCTCTTGTAGATAATGAAAAACATGTTTAATCATGTTCTAGTGTCTTCGAGTAGGGGACATTATGAATATCGCTAAGAGATTAATGGAAAATGATATGTCAAACCTAGTGCAATTTGTAAGATACATAAAATCTTCTATAACACTTAGATATGGATTTAGGACCAAGAATCTCCTCATTTTCTCCAGGTGGTGGAGAGGATAATTTTCAACATTATGTGATCTAACGACCATTGAGGTACTTAGAGGAGTTGATTTATCCATGCTAAAGTGGTTTAACACTATTTTCTTATATGTGGATTGATGAAAAATATAACACTATGAGAATGCTCAACTTCAAGCCCAAGACATTACTTTGTCTGCCCAAGATCTTTCATCTCAATTTTTTCTTTCAAATAATATGATGCCTTTTGTATTTTCTCTTGAATTCGAATAATATTTAGATCATCAACATATACAACGATAATTACAAATTTGGATATCGCTTTATTGATGAATACACATGGGTATATATGATTTGTAACATATCTTTCTTTTGTTAGATGTTCACTAAGATGATCATAACACATATGTCCAGATTGTTTTAACACATAAAATAATCTTTGTAGTTTTATTGCACACAACTCTTTAGGTTTATAACTTAATGCTTCTATAAATTTCAATCTAATTGGAATTCTCATACTTATATCAATGTCTAATGATTTGTACTAATAAGATATAATGACATCCATCAGGCGCATTTCAAGATTTTTTGACAGTTATACTCATTAAGAATCGAAATGTGATTGTATCCATGACAAAAGAATATGTTTCCTCATAATCGATTACGTAAAAATCTTGAGGAAAACTCTTGGGCTACAAGACGATCTTTATATCTTATAATCTAATTATTCTCATTTCACTTTCTTATAAAATTTTTTTTTTATCCAACTGGTTTTACTTTTATAGGTACGTGAACAATATGTATGAATACATTTTGTATCCAAAATTTTGTAAAATTTTTTTTGTATCCATCTGGTTCTAGATATCTCATAATATATGGAGAATCACAAACAACATATATACTCTATCTTATTTGTAGTCCCATATTTGTACATTGTGGTGGTGCTATAGGAATCTATACCGCTCAACAAAAAATTCTTAGATGAGAATTTTTTTGGTTCACAACTATATCCTAACTACAATGAGAAATATCTATGATATGCATTTGGTCTTATCCGAATGAGTGCTTCTGTATGTAAAATAGCATGTCCCTATACAATTGCTGAAAGTTTTGATCACTTAATTAACATTCTTGCAATTAATTATAGACATCTAATTAATGATCGAACCATACCCTTTTGTGTATGAACATGAACTATAGGATGTTCAACTTCAATCCATGTTACCATAAAATAATCATTGAATTCTTGGGGATGTGAACTTGCTAACATTGTTTAATCTACTCTCTTAATCCAATGATTAGGGAAGTGAGTTTTCAGTTTAATAATTTGAGTTAAGAATCTCATAAATGCAATATTTCGAGTTTATAATAAATAAACATGTGATCATTTTTTGGATGCGTCTCTTAATATCATACAATAATAGAATGGTTCCACATGGTGAATATATTGGTACACAAATATTGCCTTGAATTTGTTAAAGAAACTTTAGTGATTCTTTGTCAATTTTGGTTGGTTAATGGCCTTATAATTAATTTCCCAATATAAAAAGCACTACATGTCATTTTATTCCCTTGGTATATCTCATGGATTTTCTTAAATATTTACCATACGGGTTCTCTATGATATTTCATATCATTGCAGTGCTTGGGTAATCGAGAGGATCATGCCATAAAGTGATGTCTTCTAGATGTTCTTTTGTCACAAGGTACGACTGTACCGCATCTATACATGTATGATGCAAAATTAAGAAAAGCCTTAGTAATTTTTGAATAATAACTCTTTTTCCTAGTTTTTCAGACGTTACATACATATATTTCTTTCTATCTTCAAATGTAGACTGAGTGACATATCCTTGGAGATATATATTCCTAAAACTCAACAAATTTTATCGATGAAAAATTTTGTTCCATAAGCTAACTTAAAGTTGGTTGGGTCAATTCCTTCAATCATTTATACAATATGATATTGTATTGATAATTATGTTTGTCATTTCAAATAGGGAAGTTAGTTTAACTACCATACATATTAGTAGAAATGACTAGAACCATACAATTTTTTTTTTATTACTTGCATTTTTTAAATGCCCAGCGTACCCTTCTATTACGTTGTGACAAAAAACGTATTTACAGTAATTCCATTCACCACGTAGGAATTCGCTGACGTGTATTAATGAGATGACTTATGGTTACGTTGTATTTGAGTTACTGAAACACGCTGAGTTAAGAGAAATTAGCTGACTTACGGGCATAAGTCACCCGCTCGTGACGACTTTCTTACAAAATCTGTCTGAGTTAAGAGAAATTAGCTGACTTACAGGCATAAGTCACCCGCTCGTGACGACTTACTTACAAAAGCTGGCTGATTTTTTTAAAAAGGCTGACTTACGGTCATAAGTCAACTCACGTAATGGTTGACACACGAAAATATGGTTGACTTATGCTTTTTCTGGCTGACTTATGTACTTCTGTTACAGTTGACTTATACTTCGGTGTGATGACTTGTTGAAAACTGTACTGAATTATAGTTAGAGATGGCTGAGTTATGTTTCGCAGACTGATTTAATGCAGCTGACTTATTGGATGTTAACACGGCTGAGATACCTCTGCTTAGCCGTCAAGAGCTGGATTAACGTTCAACTTATCGTGTTTACGACTGACCTACTAGCAAAAGATTAATTACTAGAATAGCATTCATGTCACCGCTAATTTAGTTGACGAAAGGGATGACTTATGGTTTCCCAGCATATTACGACTGATTAATTTGAGAAAGATTAATTACTAGAATGGCATTCACCTTGCGACTGACTTACGTTGCATTTGATGGCTAATTAACTTGAAGTGGGTCATGTGTTGGTACTGTGGCTGACTTATCTTTTTTCCATGTCATCGTCCATGTCAGCATCCATGCCATGTCATCATCCATTGCGGATGATGATGTGGAAGGTTAAATTTGAGAGACAGGGTGTTGAATTTTTTTTTTGCATTGTAGATAGTCTTACCGATTCTTCTTCGGTAACCAACTTCTCCATCTATCTTCTTCATCTTATTCTTCATCTTACACTGAGAGCGTATGGATCAGGTAGTTATTGTTTCCGGTAACTGTTATTTGATGATAAAAGATTGAATGAGTCGAGGCATCATATTCTGTTGAGCTACATGTTCTCGAATAAAGCTTTGAAAACAATGGTGCACGATACGCCACCAGTTTATGTCTCTAATACTCGACAGTTGCAAGATTTTCTAAGCCTATGGAAAATCGAACCTGTACGGGGACTTTCTCGGCGACATTGGTTCGTTCGTTCTACCTTCGAGTGTCGGAATAACTATCAATAAGAATTTTGGTATAGAGGTTTTTTTTTGAGCCAAGTATGAATTATATTAATGATAGACTGAGTTATCTTAACTTAAATGCTGAGTTATTTTAGTATCAAGGTTGAGTTATGTTTTCGATGTAACTGACTTAAATCCACGATGGGGCTCACTTGTTCAAATGGTTATGTTTTCAATAAGCAGTTTGGTATAAATGTATTTTTTTTAATGGGCTGAGTTATGTAAAATATTTGGACTGAGTTATATTATTGGTAGGCTGAGTTGTAGTAATAGTAATGCCACAAACTGCTGGTATATCGGTTGTATCCTTTGATTCATTCTTGTTGAACTGATGTTTTGGATGGGTTTGTTGTTGTTTCTGAGTTATAGTAGTTTTGTAAGATATCAATTGCAAATTGTTGCTTCTGAGTATGGTTGAGTTACCTTTTTTACTTGACCGAACGAGGTTCAATTCTCTACTAAGCCAATTTATTGCGATTTTAACAATTCTCTTTTCAGAGTTCTTAAGTAAAATATGCGCATTTTATAGATATATTCTAACAGTTCCAATACAAGATTAGGTTCCAATACCACTCTCTTCCAAGATGGGTTTATAGGATCCTCCATCCTCAAAGAGATCTACTGCCATTTTCTCCCTCATACCTTGAACATTGGTATCATTTATACCATAAAAAACAACGCCAAGCGCTAGACATTCATCCATCGGAAGATAAAACTTGTATTCCCCATAGGTTTTCGTTTGTCATGTGGAACAAATTTATCCAGCATCCGTGGCATCATCTCCAGTAGTGGTTGAAAAGCTTTGTACACTTTCTCTGTACTTTCTGTTGTTACCTGTCCAATGATTAAGTCATAGCAATCAATCTTCTCCTCCCGCAGATCAACGTGATACGCCACCCAATGATCAATGCCAACTTGAAGCACCCCGTACAAGTGATCCACATCTATAAACCACTTCTTTTTTGTCTGAAGGTCTTCTGGTAACATGCCATTTACTAAACTTTCATACCGATCAAAAAATTCGAAGGCATCCTGTTTTGGTTCAAAATTATGAAAATCGTAGCGCTAGACATTGCAGAACCCGCTATCGAGAAATGCAATGCGGTCACTCCAGAATGGGGTGGGATCTTCCATGGAATTTTGAATGAGAACTCTAATATACGAAGCCATATGCTGTAGAAAAAAGCGTAAAATATCATAACCCGGTCATCGAAGAGTAAATAACTCAGTCACCTATATAAAAAAAACCCAGCCATTAACTAAATAACCGAGCCATAAAGTAGACGTACAATATCCTACAACCATCCAAAGCTCTTATTTTCCCCACTCATTTCTTACAGTAGTAAGCACTTTGAAGAATATACCCTCACTGTCCGACTTATCTTCCTTCATGTACAATTAAACACAACTCAATTTATGCATAGAATGATGATAGAGTGATTAACATATGGTCTTAAGGCCCATACTCAAATTTTTTTAGGTGGCCCATGAGTGCCTTCCATTGCGCCGACTCAACAGGTGCTAGAGGATCATATATTGATACAGAAGGATTAATACCCTTCCTCATGCACGTCATCCCATTTGGCCAAATTTGAGGAAAACCTTGTGCTTCAGGAGAACATTCGGAGATACTTGACCCGTTATGAGATAATTGAACCATTTTCTCCGGAACAGGTTTTATTTTTTCCAACCTCAATTGTTCCTATGCATCTTCATCCACACATTTCACGAACACCTTCTTCTTGTCCTCAGCCGCTTTCTTCTCATCATCCGCCGCTTTCTTCTTTTTCGCTTCCATCGCTTTCTTCTTATCATCAGCCTGTTTCTTTTTTTAACTCAGCCTCTGCCTTCTTCTTATGTTCATTTAGTTTTGTGTTGCGCCTCGTGACGCGTCCCTTAGGAGGAGATTTAACGGTCTCATCAACTTCACTTTGTTTATCCTCATCAACCCTACCATCGCCTCTTGCCACAAACGAATCCTCGACCTCCCTCTGGTTTCTCCTTAAATTCTTTTGCAGGGCTCTCCACAACCTCATCGACCTCACTCTGTTTCTCCTCATCAACCCTACCATCGCTTTTTGGAGGGGTCTCCTCATCAACCCTACCATTGGCTCCTACCACAACATAATCCTTGACCTCATTATGTTTCTCCTCTACATTTTTCGCAGGGGTCATGGCTGCGGGCAGAACCTCATGAGTCGGCGAGTGATATGTTAAAGATGGGGGGGTTGGGTTTTTGACAGGTGATCATTGTTTACGGGACTTCCACGTAAATCCCTTTGTTTCATAACCAACTGGAATGTCTCTCTGAAAATTAGAGGAACCATTTTTGTGAACCCCTCCATAATTGAGTCAGAAACCACCCGCATAGAACTTTCCAACATAGTCACAGATTCCACACCTATATTAGCGGTTTTCCCTACAACTTTCTTCTGCTTCTTTGTTGGTAGCTCGGCCTCACCTGAGACTTCAACATTCCTTCTTTTATTGTTCTTATCTTTCTTCTGCTTCTTTGTTTGTTGCTCGGCCGCAGGCGGAACGGCACCGTCCCTCCTTCTTTTATTGTGCACACCCCTAAAACCACTAGCATAGCGGCCTGCGTGTATGTCTGTTATCAAGTTCACAAGTTTTGTGTCGTCTTCTTCATCCGGCCATTTAGGAAACAACTCTTGAAAAGACTCCTTCATGACCATATTCCTCACGCGAACCTGAACAATTTAAAACATAATTTTGCCTTCCAATTCAAACAAACTTAGCCAACAAGTAAATAAAAACTATCCAACGCGTAACTCTGCCACGATTAAAAATAAAAACTAGCTATCAATAACTTGTAACTCAGTCACCAAGATAATAAAATATGAATAAAAACTCGGCCGTTGAACAGGAGATACAAAACATCGCAACATAACACAACCACCAAATTATTAGAAACTCGATCTGAAACACTACCTTGCCAAAACCGCTTATATAAAATTAAAAAGGCACTCGATCATCAAGTAAATAAAAACAACTCAGTCATCATGTAAATAAAAACTTTCTACCTCATAACTCAGCCAATAAGAAAATAACAACTGGATAACTCAGCAGTAATACAAGAGATACAAAATGTCTAAATATAACACATCCACGGAATAAAAAAACTCAGTCTGAAACATTACCCTGCCATGATTTATGATCTCATCAGAGATGGCATCATCTAAATATGCACATGGACGACTTTCAGCCAATCAAAGAAGCGGAATCTCATCGTTTATTAACTTGTTCCCATAATTCTCTCTGAAGCACGTGACATATTCAAAACCCCTAACCAATAACACATGAACTAAACAATTGAGGGTGTATGAGTTAGCATCTTCTCTCGACAACTTAATAGATTTAACAAGAGATTCAAAATTTTCCGTAGGCAGTGGGTTTGTGTTTAACCCAGTTATCTCAGCCGATTCACGTGAATCTGTCTACAAAGTAGATAATGTACTATCTTAGCACACCACACGATCATGCTTTCATCTAGCTTGGAAATGATTCCAACAAGAAACTTCTCCAGCTCTTCCCACACAATTTACTTACTTTTTCTCTAAAATCCGGGATGTCTCCCAAACGGACATTGTGATTTAACGATTTTTTTAAGCTTAGAAGCCCTTAACAGTCTTGGAGGGTAATCTTGTGTTTGATATTCAGAGGCAGACATCTGATCATAAAAAGACAAATATAAATCAGCCATATATAAAATTAACCCAGCTGCGATGGAAAACAAAATCAACCATAACATAATGAAAAACTTCGACAATGTTTCCATTTTCGTTTAAAATATTCAATGTCTATTACGGAAAAACTTTCGGCAACTTTTGCTTAATATCCCATATAATATAGATTTTAGTTTTAGTATAGAAATAAACAAAACTACTTCAAACTAGTTTCCCTATATTTTAGGGAATCTATTTTCCTAAAATCTTGAATGGCTCAAAATATAGATTTTGAAAACCAAAAACAAAAATCTCTGCAAACAATCAAAGCCTAAAACTCAGTGGTATCAGAAATCAAACTCGGTCTTAACAATATTCAAACTCAGTTGCATTATATGTCAAAATCACTCGCAACATACAGGAGAACACGACGAGGGCGAATACGGTTTCGACGAAGACGATTTCAGAGAAGACGACCATGGTTAAAAGTAGGGAAACTAAACTATTGTTTTTATTTAGGGTCTACTCCGTGTAAAATACAAGAGTGTTTAAGAATTTTTTTATCTATATGTAAAAAGAAACTCATACACAACAACAATAAAAACTGATATGCAACAAAATCAAACTAAATCGCAACGTAAATCAAACTCGGTTGTTACAGAAATAAAACTCAGCCACATCATAAATCAAACTCGTCCGCAACAGAAACAAACTCATTCACAACATATATCAAGGGGAATCAATCGTAACTTACCAGAAATTTCAAAGAGGGTTCACAATAAGATTTCAACGATGAAGACGACGAGCGCGATAACTAGGTCACTAATTCATTTTTTATTTTTCTTTACCCAGAGTGAAATAGTTGAGCGACTCATAAATTTGATATGTATAATGTATGTTTTATTCACGTGGAATACGGTTTAGTGACCTAGATTTGTTTATTATTAAAATTTTATGTGGCTGAGTTCTCGTTTAACAATAGTTGAGTTCTGATTTCAATAAAGCTTAGTTATTAATCGAAGAGTCACGACTTTTTTATACCTCGGTAACGTAATAATATCATAGCCTCGTATTATGATATAATAGTTGTGTAATACTCCCTCCGTTTTTATTTGATTGATGTTTCTTTTAGTTTTAAAACGATTGATTTTTTCAATTTTCTATGCTAATAAGAATTCAACCCCCGATTTCTCACTTTTAACCTTTCACACCATCATTTCACTAGTTTTGGTGTTTTTTAAAAAAATAAAGATTTTGTAATTTTTAAAGAAAGATTTTTTTTACGTTTTTAAGAAATAGAGGGAGATTCACGTCGCGTCAAAGTCAGATAAATTTTTGGCACGCATTAGAATATGTGAAAAAATTAAAAGAGGAAACAATAGTAAAGGAACGTCACAACGAAGTTATCCTACTGAAGGCCTTGTTTATCTTTATGTATTTCTGTGTTATGTTTTTTACTTGCCGACTGAGTTATGATTAATATACGACTGAGTTAAAATCATGGTTATAACTTATAACTTTGAGAGGTTGCATAACATACTGGAATTACGAGAATTTTTAATATTCATAAAGAAAATAAAATACAAACAGCTAACATACCACCATCAAACTTCAAACTACTCCAAG
>OVBE01015109.1:0-11676 GCA_900406425.1 Iberis pinnata | reverse complement strand
GAGAGAGAGAGAGAGAGAGAGAGAGAGAGAGAGAGAGAGAGAGAGAGAGATTATTGGAAAAGATGAGTAAAAAGCAATTGCAGCGCTTTGTTTTTTTAATTTAAAATAATTTTGAGTTAATTTTCTTTGATTAATTGATCAGTGTTAGAAGGAAAATAGAGTAAAATGGTTTTAAATAATATGATAGTTTTTCTAAAGTTATAGCATTAGACCATCGTAGGTTTCACAACTCAAGATGGGGGGAGAGGGAGAAATGAGTTGGCATTAACTCTTTAATCCCAAGATATTTGTTGACTAGTGATATACTCATTTTTACGTTGTTTTACCATTTTTATGAGTCATTTATCGAGTTATATAATATTTTAGAGCTTTTTAGTCATTTATCGAATCTTTAAATTTTTAGGTGGTTTTGGAGAAGTACAAAATTTTTTTGTGCACAAATGGACATATGCCCATGCAGAGTAGTGCAAAAGAGTTAGAAGATTGCCATTATCAAAAATTTAACACTAGATGTCCATGTAAGTTAGCTTTCATTTGGACGTGGGTTGAAGTCTATTCAATAGTGTAAAAGTTATGACATTTTTATTGAAGGCTGGCCTGTTTGGCTCGCAGAAAAACTCACGCAGGAGCAACCAATAAAAGGCTAAAACGTATGATCTAGGAAAAAGCCCTTTGATAGAGGGATATTTCTTGTTTTCACAAGAATTCTCCAAAAATTGCATATTTCCCTTATAATATGTTATTGCCATACTTAACCTACTTCCACTTAAAACATACTAAAACCTATTTTCAACCACATTTTATCCTATGAAATCTCTCAAAAACATATATCTAAAAATATGTCATTATGGAGAAGATTTATGAACTCGTTTTGATATATTTATGCATTTCCATTATGTTTTCTTTCATCTTTCTACTACTTTGATTATTTCCAAGTCTAAGTAGTTTCATAATTGGGTGTTAGGGGGTTTCCCAAAGGGATTTTATAGTTTTGAGTGATTTAGATGTTTATATAGGGTTTTATAACTTAGTTTACAAACTTTCTAAGGCTCTCTATGGTTTACGCCAAGCACTAAGAGTTTGATATAAGTATGGAAAGTTTTGGATTCATGAAGCGTTCTCAAGAGGCAGTGTAGACGAGGAGCTATGGAGGAAAGTTAGTTATTATTTGTTTGTTGTTGATCTTATCGTGATAAGATCTAGTGGGCATAAACTAATATAAGAAGAAAATGATGAAAGAGTTTGAGATGAGTGACATCGTTAGCATCACTGATAATAATTTGACTGATGCTTCGTATGACAGAAAGAGCATATGAGAGATGACATTTTATATTAATAGATATCTAATCACTTGACAATCTCATAAGCATCAAACTGTAACCCTATCTTCTTGCGAGACCGAATTCATGGTAGAAACTGCAGGATTATGTCAATTACTGTGGTTGAGAAGGTTGTTATGTGAGTTGAACATAAGAGAGTTAAAACTTCCAAGTCTCTACATTGATAAAAAAAATGTGATTGCATTAGTGAAGAATCCAAAGTTTCATAGAAGAAGCGAAGACACCGATACTCACTTCGATTTTATTCATGAGTGTGACAAGAAGCGCAGATAATCGTGGAATTCATTTGCGTTAGTGAGAAATGTTTAGATACTCTCACTAAGGTTTTAGCAAAAGTGAAGTTCGCAGAGATATAAAAGCAACTAAAGTAAAAAAACCTAGAACAAAATCGCGCTTAAGGGAGATAATATAAATCTAAAGCGTGACTATTTCAAGCCGCTAAAAGAATAGTACGACACCATCATGCAAGTTGTTACTAGAATAGTAGCCGCCATCAAATATTAGTTTCACACTTCAATGTAGTTCTTTAAATAGAGAGTTTCCCAACATCATTTTAGTCATGCTATACCATTGTTTCGTTTATTTCAAATAATACAAACAAATTTTGTTTACTTCTTTATTTTCATTTTTTTATATATAAAAATGTAAATATTCATTCATGAAAATGAACAACATACAAAGCTATTGATATAGCTAAGAAGGAAACCTAAGGGTCCAAAAAAAAAATTAAAAAACCCTAAGATCCAAAATCTCTAAAGAGAGAATAACCCTAAACCTAAAGTCCAATGTTCTGAAGCAAAAACTACAAAAAAACTCTTGAGGATTAAACCCTAGAGACAAGTTTGAATGAATCTGCGGCCGCCGCATCAGTAGCTATTGTTGCGTCGACCGCCGCGAGACCATCAGAAATGAAGTTGCCCACCCACAAAATCCTCGAACCGGCCAATGCCCATACTGTGTAGGATTGTTGCACCTAACATTCTACACCGCTGATTTTCGTTGCCGGAGAAGACAACTGCCGCGTTGACTGGCCACCAAAAGATATGAAAACTAGTTCACCACACCGGTTGGACACTTCACTTTTGCCTAGCGCCGGCGCGGAGGAGCCATCACCAACAAGAAGAAGCTGCAAAACGCAGGAGACACTTGCCGAGAATCAAAGAGAAACCACCGCTAAAGAAGCTCCATGGCAGCCGCAGAGGATGAAGAAGGTAACCACCAATGGCGAAAGCAACTAAAAAGGACCGAAGTCAAAAGCACAGACGTCCACCGTTGTCTTTTGAGGAGATTTTGGAATAAGCTTACAGAGCATACAACCACGCATAACAAGGCCGTGGCGAGTGCCACAGACGGAGAAGGAGGAGAACCGCCCGCTGAGGAAGATTTCAAGTTGTCAACGGTGAAAATTCACTGTTCTTCTGTGACAGTTCAGCCTTCACCACCGTCCAAGAGTAAGAGACAAAAAGAGAATACAAGATTTTCAGAATAGAACCACTGGAGCGTCAGGACGGTGCGATGGTCAGAATATGATCGACGAGGGCTTCGCTTCTTGTCATTAGCCTGACAACTCTAATCTAAATCTAAATCAGAACTAGAGAAATTTTGAGGAGCGAGAGAGATTAGAAAAGAGTAAAAAGACTTTGTTCTTCATTATCATCTTTTTCTTCTTTTTTTCTCTTCATTTTCTTGCATGGATACTTTTTGGAACCAACAACAATTACTTATTTTTTTAATACAGACCAA
The DNA here is from genome assembly GCA_900406425.1 of Iberis pinnata. Classification (NCBI taxonomy): domain Eukaryota; kingdom Viridiplantae; phylum Streptophyta; class Magnoliopsida; order Brassicales; family Brassicaceae; genus Iberis; species Iberis pinnata. Next base: position 8,593 of record OVBE01015109.1, on the reverse strand, counting down.
CTCCAAAGTAGAGATCCAAATAATCATTAAAAAAACCATTATTAACATTTGAATATTTCGACAATTCCAAAGGATGCCATTTTAAATAGTTTAAGTGATTTTGACGTGGCAACTACTTTTTTCAATGTAATAACCATTGCGCACGTTAATGTTAATTTCAACAGAAGGAAAGATGACTGGCCCTCCAGCGAAGTATGTCAATCGAACACCCTTTATGGAAAAAGTGAAAAATGAATAATTGGCAAACATATTAATATTCATATTTTAGTCCATTATTATTTTAATTCACAAACATTTTAGTATTACAATTTTTTCTACTTTCCATTAGTCATGATAAGAGATCTATTAGAGCATCTCCATTGGAAAATCTCATATTAATTTTTTAACTCATTTTAAATTTTTTTATATTTAAATTTTTGCTTAAGATACTTAAAAATCTTAAAAGAAAAATGTTCTTCTATTGGTGAAGAACCAATGAGTTCTTAATACAAAAATCATAAACCAAACTTTATTATTACAAAAGAAATCATCACCAAGATATTCATCATATAACCAATTTCGTAATCTGTGTTTCACATACAAAAGTCAACAATTGATCACATATATTAAATTCGTAATCTATGTTTCACAAAGACAACACTTGATCTACATAACAAAAGCTATTACGGATTTCAACTGAAGAAACTGATCTAAGAGATGTAAACTCAGTAACATCATCAAAACTATACTTGAAAATGGATATAAACAAACCTTATACGATCGGATGAAGAAGAAACACCAAAAGATTACTTGTAACCCGAAGCACCAGATAAATAACCTGTAAAAAAAAACAAAGAACCCTTAAAAAGGTTGAGATAATAGAATAGCAAACACTGACATATAATACCATGTATGAGCAATTTAAGAACCTCTTCACTACTTAGTTCTTCGTCAAGATACAGTACCCATTCAAATTTGAAGATAGTGAACAAGTAGTAAAACTATCCCAATCCAAATCAAAATCCTAAACATTGATTATAAAAAAGAAACTCGGGAGTGCCCAAATTAGGTTCACACAAATACAAGTCAACCAAACTTAAACACTCAACAAATACAATTATTAATCCAATTAACAAACAAATCCAAAATAACAAGGATTAGGTTCATGTAACAGATCAAAGGTTCAGATATGATATTACCTCGCTCTCACCAAATTGTTAGTAAAAGAGATATCACTGTTTCACAATTTTCGGATCGTTCAAGTCTCTGCCGTGGCCGCTGGGGAGTGGTTTTTCGTGGAAGTAGACGGCCTCTGATGGAGCTTTGGTCTCTATCTCTTCGACTTTTTTTACATCGTCGAATCTTTAAATGAATCACCATAGACATCTGACAGCAAGAATCCGATTCTTAAAAATCTAAAATAAGAAACGGTTATTCGTCTTTTACCTTTTTTTTTTTAATTTCATTTTTTTTTTTAAAACCCTTGAGGACCTCTTAAAATACTCAAACGAAAATGTCTTAAACTTTGTTAGTTTATTAATTATGTAAATTAGGTATTTCTGTTTTACCCTGTTCTAGTTTTACCCAATTTTCAACCTAAAATCAATTTTACTATCATCTCAATTCACAATCCAATCCTCCCATTTCTTCTTCACGCCACCAATAATATCACATTCCCGTTGCTACACAATCGCATATACTCGTTTCTTTCAAGTTTCGAATTTCTCTTCATAAGACATCTCATAACCTTAGCAAGCTCAGATTTTCATCAACAATGTCATCTTCCCTTAAACAAAGCAAATTCCCATCATCATCAAAGAAAACCTTTGTCACCAACTTCTTCTCCTCTGATTATTACTCGTATGACTGTTCTTCTCGGTACTGGGAACAAATCTCCAAATTACCTTTCTTCTCTTACCTCGCAACGAAATTGAGTAATAGAGCTTTTGTAATGGAGAAAGTATGATGATGATTCCGAAATTGGGTTTTGGTTACTAAATGATAAGTAGTCGCATAAGACATTTGTTGAGTTCATCGAGTATAATACTCTAACCCTACATCATTTGAACAGTAATTTGAGGCATGTTCTTCAACTAAACCCATATAAACACATTTTTTGGGGGTAAATTCAACAACTTTAAAAAACCTAAACCTAAAATCAATTCTACATTTAAACTTTTTAATAATGTGGAATTGTACAGGGGTAAGATTAGAATGGTTAAAAAAGCTAACCCCCATTATAAATAAACTAACAGAACTTAACAATTGACTGATGGAAATTAAACAAACGTACAATTTTATATTGTTTGTGAAATAACATGACAAGGAATTAAAATATGAGTATTTATATGACAAAGAAATAATTTTGTGTATGAAAACAGAAAAAAAAAATTATAGAGTTTGAATATTTTTAAGATTTTTCCCTAAAACAAACAACTCATTAAAAAGTAGATACAATCTCACACTAACAAAAAAGATCCAAAATCGGGTAATTGATCTCATAAGAAGGTAAACGAAAACAGAAACTAAAACTACTAGTCCAAAAACCCACTCCCGTATTAGGAACACTCAAGTTAGGTGCGAAACACAACCTAGAGATTACATAACCCTTTATCCACATGTTACAGTATTCATCACAACAGAATAAACCCGCAGGAAGTTTATCCGAATTGATTGTTTGCCTACACCTAGTACAACTAAGTTGACACTTATTGATATACAATTACAAACAAACAACTATGGCCCAATATCAGGCCCGAATGTCCAAAAGTGGAGTTTCAAAATGAAACCCTAACACCAAGTAGAAACAATGGCGCCGCCAGTGGGATAACAAAGGTAGTCTCCTCGCCGGATATCCAGGGTCCATTATCGGAAATCCAGGGCCATCCGTTTCTTTGAAAACTCTATGCACCAATCGACATCTTCAACCTTTGTTTCCCTAATAAGCCTAATCCCGCATCAAAAAAGATCCGCTGCACAAGACCTGAATTAAAATAAAATCTACACAAGGTGATGACCATGCAAAACGCCATGAAGGATATCCAAAACGTCGGCAACACAAATAAAGACGTTGAACATGCAAAACGCCTTGATGGAGATCCAAAACGCCGGAAAACAACGCCATGATGGAGATCCAAATTGCCGGCAATGCAAAACTCCGCCATAGATCTATCAACGCATGCATGTTAGGATGAAGAGCTGAAGAGGCGAGAGAGCGTATAGAAAAGATGTCTCTGTCCGATTTTTATTCTGATTGACCAGACATTTTCTTATGCATGTTGTATCTACTTTATTAGGTTTGTCCATTATTATAATTTTCTTTTGCCGACAACAATAGTTAATTATATTATAAAAGAACAAACTTAGACATGGTATATGCAATCCCATATGAGAAAGATACAAATCCACACAGGATAAATATCATATTTGAAGAGGAGAATTAAAACTCTATAATGGAGTTGAACTAGTTTCATGAATTGGATGAAACTAACTAAGATACTAACTAACATACATTTGATCTCCTTCCCATAAATTCAGTTAGAACCGATGATGAATGATAATGCAAGATGCACATTTCAGGAAGTTTTTTGATCTATATAACCTAACAAACTAAGTTGTCAAACATATTGAAAACCGGACAAAGAAAATACGTATACAGACAAAAGACACAACAAAACAACATAAATGACGAGAGGCTAGCCCTAAATCCAAAAGACTAAAACCTTAGCCCATTTTCCAAAAGATGTATGTGTCGCCGCCGTTCAAAGCAAAAGTCGACTTCTAAACAATACATTTGTTTTAAAAATACCACACATTCTTAAATTATGTTTTAAATACCACAAAAATATTTGTTGCAATAATATTACAAATTTAATAGCTTTAAAACCATACTATAAACCCTAAACCTCAAAAAATAAACCCTATCCTCTTCATAAATAAACCTTAAAATATAATTAGTGAACAGTTAAACCCAAAAAATTCTAAACCCTTAAAAATTCAATTTTTATGCTTAGGTATTTTTTTGTAAGAAAAACAATTTACTGATATTTTGAAATATTTGGGAGTATGAGATACATTTGTCAAAAACTTAATATTTTTATGATATTTCATGAAATTCCTCATTTTGAATTCATGATATTGAATATAAGAATAATTTTATATTATTTTTAGTACCAATAGGAATGTGGTATTTTTATGATTACGATATACAAACTAAAAAGTGTTGCATTTTTAATAATTCTTTTGTTCCAAAAATACCATATACTTTTAATTGATCCACTAGGGGTGGGACGGTTCCGGATATCCGGGGTTTCTCAGGACATCCAGATCTAGATCCAAAGCCAACTTAACAACTGAATTTTTTTATAAACCAAAAATTTTCAAAAAAACTAAACTTTTTTTTTATTAAAAAACTGAAATTTATCAAAAATATATAAAAATTATTATAAAATTATATTTAAATTATATTTTTAAACAAATAGAATTGTATATATTTAAAATAATACAATTAAAATACTTAAGTATTTTTATTAAAGTAACATAATATATATTTTAAAAATATATAAAAATATCATAATATATGTATTTAAATATATATATATATATATATAATATTTATAAGTTTGGATTCGGATTTGGATATCCCAACGTAAAAATTTTAATATCTAGATGGATCTGGATATCCTAATTTTCGTAGTGGATCCGGGCGGATCCCAAATCGGATCTCGGATCCCGGATAATAATTTCACCCCTAATAACTAGCACTAATATGTTTTTCTTCCAAAAATATCACAAACATAAAAGTTGAATATTGAAGATTTCAAATTTCAAATTTTTAGATTTGGGCTCACTTATTAGAGTTAGGTTTTAGTTGAGGGGTTAGGGTCTAAACTTGAGGTTTAATTTTTAAATTTAAAATTTTAAAATTATTTTAAATGTGTGTTATTTTTGAAGTAATTATTTTATAGTTTTTTCGGAATTATTTGGAGTGTAGTATTTTTTTTGGAACCAAACTTCAAAATATGTGATATTTTTGAGAAATATCCTTTCATGTTATATTGTTGTTAATTTTTGAATTTTGCTGTTTGGTTACGTTTTAATTATTTTTGTAGGTTTCAGATCAAATTTTGTTTGAGATTGTCAAAATTATGACATGGTTTTTCTATTTTGTTGTTTCGATTGTTTGTTATGTTTTGTTCGATCACATAACATAAGTAATTTTTTGAATCATTTCATTTAACCTATGAACAAATGGATGATTTGTAATTTCATATTTTTCGATTTAGTTATGTCTACAAGTTTTAATTCAAAATTGAAAGTTTGAAGAACATAGATATTATCACAAACATAAACTTTATTCCAAACATTTCAAAATCGATTACAATAGTTGGTTTTCAACTTGTAATGTAAGTTATTCTTTTAGTACACTTACACATTTTGAAAACTTCCATCTTGTTTTGTCTCACAAATTTTTTCACCGATTTTCTTGAATAGTCTTTTTAAACGTAAATCCAAAAAATCAAGAAGACAAAAAGTATTAAATTTCTTTCACATTTTTAGCTATTTATATACTAAACCCGACCCTAACACTTTCTTTTTATTTTTTCCAAAGACTCGCATCTCCTTTTCTTTGGTATTCTCATATCCATTTTTTTCCTTTTCTGCTGCTTCTCAGCTTTCCATTTCTCCGACCGTCTTTTTCTTTTAAAATGCAGTTCCCGCCATGATGTTAGTTGATTCATCATGTGTTTTAGCTCAACATATCTCTTGCATCTTCAATCTTCACATTTTTGACTTAGCTTGATAATCAAACATTTCCTTGTTATTCCTGCCATTTAACGAACACACACAGCAAACACAACACATATAACCAATACTTTCACATAACAAAAACACCATCACTTACAGTGGCAGAACTATGTGAAATAGAGTGGGGTCATTTGACCCCTAAACAAATATTTAAATTAGTTTTATTATTGATAATAATCAATATTATTTGGCTTATAATTATAATTTTGACCCCAATAATTTAAACTCAAAATTTTCTTTTGATCCCGTTATGATACATTTACAGCATCAAATGTCTTAATATTACTATTTCATGTCCAATAAATTTTTCTTGAGCATACATTATGCTATATATTAAGTAGGGGTGAGCGTTCGGATATTAGATTCAGTTCAGTTTAGTTCTTTCTGGTTTTCGATAGTTCGTATATAGGAATTTAAGATCCACTCGGGTATTTTTAAAGTTCTGTTCGAGTTCGGACATTGTGATGCTTTAATAGTTAAATGTTTGTTAGCGATTTTGGCCTCGTAAGGCTTTACACGTCCCTTCATGATGCCACAATCCGTCTGTCTACGTTTGCACGCGGGTCCAGGTCACCTACCAACTTCCAACTCATGTGTTATCCTCACAATAACCATTATCTTGTAAATATCGCACCACAACGACTGACTTTTATCAGCATAGCTCGACTCTATCTCACAGTGTTTTGATTACTCAAACTCCTCAGGACACCTTAGAACAATACCATGGATGCAGTTCCACTCTGCCTCTGATGCCTTTGTATCACACAAATATCTTTGCATCTCTCTATAACAATGGTGACATGGTTTACCAAAATCATCATTGATGGACGACCTAAAGCTTGGCTTTTGTAACTAGACTCTCATGCATGTTCATCTGTTTAATGCACTAATTATTCTTAGTATAATTACCATACGATGCCATATTAACATATTTAAGAATTTTTGCGTTAAACCATCACATTCATAACTTCACAAAATCCTAGACTAGCAATTACACAATTCACATAATAAACTTCCCACTTAGGGGTATATTTGTATTACAAATAGATATGTTTTATTTCTAGTTAACTGTACTCGTAGAAACCTAAAAAATCTACGAAAGAAGAAATATCACAGTAGCACCAAAGAAAAGTACCTCGGACTATTGCGGAAAGCAGGGGAAAAGAATCCAACTGGAGGTGGCAGCATACCCCGACAATGAACCGTTTGAAATCTGGTTGACTCTGGTGCAGCAACGTCTTGATCCAAAACTGGTATTCGAACGTCCAGGGAGTTAGGACCCACCATTATGTTTTTCTTCAAGAAGCTTTACTTGCAGAGCGCTGAGCGGCGCGAGACTTTGTAGTTCCTCGAGCAGCTCTACCTCCATGGCTAAGGCGTGTGTCTTGATCCAATGGCCTCATGGAGCTCTACGAGTAGTTGGTGCAGCTGAGCTAGCCCTAGAAGAGGAAAACGGAGTATGAAAATCTTCAGTGTCCTTATAGCTTGAACGGCTCATAATGGGGTAAAGAGGGCGGTTCAGATCTAAACTAGGTCAGAATCGGGTCCAAAATATTTTGAGGTTCAAAATGGTCTATGAGGCCTAGCATACGACTGCACAACGGCTCAATTGCTACTACAAAACTGGCCGGGTAAGTTTCATACGATGCCCATATACGATTGGGGATATATGGGCGACAGGGAAAAATCTGCACTGACTTTGTGACAGAACATGGCTGACTAGACACTTCTTGATGACATCACAGTCTTAGATTGGTTGTTACAGAGACCAGTTGACATGTGATAGAATATGGCTAACTACGCACATATTGTTGATGTGGCAAGTCTATATTGGCTATTATGGGTGGGAACACCATGTGGCGGTTCATGGATGGCTGGTGTGGCTCTTGCTATGTGCAACCTACTTGTTGGTTATTGTTTCCATGTGGCAATCTAGGATTTTCTAGAGCAGAAGGTGTGACATCATTGGGTGGTTTCTAGGGACAACGTTGGGTACATTCGCTTCGTGTCGGTGAGCATATTCCAACAGTGGCAGAGGTGAGAAAGACATAGTTCAAATGAGGTGGCTAGGAAGAAAAACCCGTCGTGGCAAGGAGAAACAAAAACTAGACCGGAGACAAAACTTTGATCGTTGATCTAGGGCGCATCCGACTTCTGATTAGATATTCGAAACCACTGTCGAACTCGGGGAATCTAGATGAAGGAGATGGCAATGAAGGTGAGTCGATCGGGACAGTCGAATTGACAACATCAACGAACAGTGATGAAAGGAAAGAGAAAAAGGAAAAAGAAAAAGGATTTTTGTTATAAAATCTCAAATTAAGATCTTTAGATGTAACTCTCTCTTTCTGTGATCCTATTTCTTATCTAATGGATATTGGTGTGAGTTTCTTGAATGAAAATGTAAATAAACAGGAGATTGGGAAAACCATTAGAAAAAAATAAAAGAGGATAATACTTCAATTATTAGATATTATCTCCAACAACTAAGGAATATCCTAAAGATTGTTAAGAAATTGTGTGATTATTCATCACTTGGTACCACTAATCTTATCTACATGTTTGACAAGTGTCATGAAGATTAGTGATTATTCATCATCNTCTCTCCAAATTTCTTACCAAAATAGTTCTTAGTTAGTCACTTTATAAAAGTTCTTAGAGAAGTTAATATATTAGTGCTCTAATCTAAAGACTTAATTCATATTATGTTCTTGGATTAGAGTCTATTTTCATAACACGTTATCAACACGATTGTTCTATACATTCAACCTGTTCAAATCCATATTTCGAAGTACGAAAGCTCTAG
>OVBE01015108.1:184-11678 GCA_900406425.1 Iberis pinnata | reverse complement strand
ATATATATTGACATATACTAAAATTTCAAACAACCTATTTAACTATTTTTTACATTTTTCTGTTTGACACAATTTAAACTGCGTATCTTAAAACCGAATCAAAATAAAGTTAGTATTCGATGTAATCTATTTTCAAGAATTCAAATAATGAGAAAACTCAATTAAATTGATATAGACCTTAATCCCGGGTAAACTCTGATAAATATATCTATCCTTTCATGTTACTAGGGGAGGGGAAGGGGGAGGGGCCTGTAAAAACTTGTCGTGCACTCCATTTTTTGTCCTTAGCATAAGCAAAATGATCTGTTTGATCAGATGATGAAAATAGATTGTGAGTATTGGAGATTTGTTTTAATCTATATAGCACAGAAGATTCAGAGGAGCATCGCTTCTCGCTTCAAAATTATAATTAGAATCAAAAGTTTCTCTAAGCGCCGTGAAAACGCGATTTCAATAATAGTTAATTTGGAAGCATCAGTTCCAAAATTGGAATAGTAATAAATAAATAATTATGAATCTTAATATATTTCAAATAGAGTTTTATCATGTTTATAAAAATCAAATTAAAAAACATGAGAAATGATATTAATTTTTTGTTTTTTAATTCTTCTATTTTTTTCTTTTAATGATTTAGAAGAACAAAATCAAAATAATTTTATTTTGATTATTATTTGGTTGATATATTTTGCATCAGTTTTTGTTTTTTTATTGAAAATATATTGTAAAATATTTTTATTTATTCTTACACAAGTGAAACAATGCTAGTGTATACAACATCTATATATTTGTGATATATATTGTTTAACATTTTAGTTTTCCATTTCCAAAAAATTACTCATGTATTATATTTCTATTGCTTTATTANTATATATATATTTGCGTTTTCAACACGTACCCATTTTTCAATTTTTTTAAAAGTTCGTTTCCAGAATCCGAAATGCTCCCGCTTCCATGTTTCCGCTTCCGATAATGCTACTTAGATTTTGATGTATTTTTTTCATTGATTACCAATACTATTCATTTTGCGTATGAATATATATTGTATGTATAAATTATAAACGCGTGCAAAAAATTTCTGTATTTTTGTGTGTTTGCACAAGCTCTTCTGTTTACTTATCATCTTAAAAGAAGAAGAAACAATTACATTATATTGCACCTAAAACAAAAGTATTTATATTATGTTGTACTTTTTGTTTTTGGTGTAATTCCACCAAGTATTTACTTCAAAAATATCATTTTGTCTTTAAAATGAAGAGAGAGAAAAAACAATGGTGATATCTTAATAGATGTGCAAGATAAAAAATAATGTTTTCATTTGAACACTCTTTCTATTGAAGATGATTCTCCTATCTGTATTTCTCGATCACCGGCTTTTAGTACTGTTCAGCACATTAAGAATAGCTTGATCGGTAGATTGTTGTATCCCGAAAAGCAAAACATGGCGAGGTTTATTGAGAAGATTCCAATTATATGGCGAGTGAATGGTAGGGTTCGTGGTATTGCGCTTTCGAGAGCCACTTTTTAGTTTATCTTTAATTCAAATTCGGATTTAATCACAGTATTGGAGAACAGGCCGTGGTCTTTCGATGATTGGATGATCTCGATTGATCGTTGGCAGCCAAATCCTCCGGCAGATTTTTTGTGTTACATTGATGTGTGGGTGAGGATGCGTAACATACCTGTGGAGTTTTTTGATTCTGATACTATGAAGGATATTGGAGATAGGATAGGGCAGGTGAAGGAAATAGCTTTCAACAGTGAGTCTTCTCATACCAAAGATTATGTTCGAGTGCTGATCCGTTTTGACGTGAGACGTCCGGCGGTGAAGATGAGAGAAATCAGTCTTCCGTGTGGTCGTGTGGTGAAGATTCATTTGGAGTATGAAAAAATAAAAAGAACTTGTTCATCCTGTTCTAGAATCACTCATGAGCTATCATCATGTCCTCTGTTGACCCCTTCTAAAGAAAACAGAGAGTCTTCGGCTAATACAGTCAAAGAAGGGTTTAATCAGTTTCGAAAGTTTTCTTCACAAGGAAGTGATACTTTCGGTTCTTCTCCAAGTCAACTATTGGCTACTGATATCGACATTAATAAGCTCTCATCTGCCATGTCAGAGGATAATAGGAATGTACTATTGCAATATCTTTCGGTGACGGATCCAAATGAAAGAAAAGCTCGATGTCTTCGTTTGCAAGCTAAATTTGATGATGAGGCTGCACGTTCCTCAACTCCTTTAATCACTAATGATCTAGATAAAGGAAGAGGCTTTGTCTTCGGTTATCCCGAATAAAGTCACGACCTCTTATCTCGTATTCTTTCAAGTGGTATTATTGTGTCTCCAAACACATCGCAAGCAGAAGTTTCTCAAGATAAGGTTCCAGATTCAATACAATTTACCTCGTTGGGTAGTTTCTTCGGTTATTAATATGAACTCAAAGTTTATATTATCCGGAACTTCAGCCCATGGTAAATCAAGGTGAAATAGACCGAATAATTGGGTTCGGAAAGCTCATAAAGATGCAAGGAATATAGTCGAATTACCAATGGATTCGATGTTGAAGGATCAGATTGTGAAACCTTCTTCTAAGTTACAATCTATAATTATCTCTGATGATAATCGTACTCCAAAGAGGAAAAGAATGGAGATTAGTTATGTTTCAGATGAATCTCCTTCTAAGAAGAGTCTAGCAGCAAATACATTAGTCTCTTCGCAACAGTCAAAGGCGGCAAGTGGGCAGGTGAATTCGCCCACCCCGCCGAAACGTCAATGAGCATTTTGAGTTGGAACTGTAGGGGTTTGGAAAACGACTCGACAGTTTGTCAACTCCGGAATTTGCGCCGGGTGCATTTTCCAGATTTTATGTTTCTCCAAGAAACGAAAAATTCATTTGATGTTTTAGAGAATTTACAAAAAGGTTTGGGTTACGATAAGTTGATTACGGTGGAGCCGATTGGCTTAAGCGGTGGATTAGCTTTATTCTGGAAGGATTGTTACGAGGTTGACATTTTATTCTCGGACAAAAGATATATTGATACACATATCAAATGTGGATCAATCGATATCTTTGTTACTTTTGTGTATGGTGAACCGGTTTCTAGTCTCAGGCATGCTTCATGGGAAAGGCTTCGTTCTTTGGGCGCGGTTAGGCATCAAGCTTGGATCGTCATAGGAGATTTTAATGATCTCTTAAATAACTCTGAGAAACTAGGAGGTATAACTAAATCGGACAGAGATTTTTGGAATTTTAGAGAGACTATTAGTACATGTCATCTACGTGAGGTTACAAGCTCGGGTAATTGGTTTTCTTGGGCTGGTTATCACAACAGTATATGGATTCAATGTCGTCTTGATAGAAGCTTTGGTAACCAAGAATGGTTCACGCTATTTCCTCGGAGTCACGTTCAGTTTCTGGATCGTATTGAGTCGGATCATCGTCCGTTGATCCTTCGTTTCGCTTATGAACCGGCTCTTAATAGGGGTCGGTTTGTTTTTGACAAACGTTGGCTTGAATATCCACAGGTACATGACATAATACAATCTCATTGGACAGATGTAGTCATCACTTCGAGTGTGTTTGATAGAGTAGCTGCTTGTCGTCGAGGTCTATCACATTGGAAAAGATCTAACCCTAAAAATTCAGCTGTAAAAATTGATCGTTTACGGTTGGAAATAGATGCAGAAGCTTCAAAGCAATTTCCGAATGCGGACTTGATTTTCCAGCTGCGCCATGAGCTTAATAATACCTATCGTTGTGAAGAGGAATTCTAGAAGCAACGGAGTAGGAAACGATGGTTGAATGTTGGGGATTGTAATTACGTTTCTTTCACTGTAGTGTGAAAAATCAGCGGAATAGAAACAAGATTCAGATGTTGCTGGATGATAATAACGCCGAACGTTTTGAAGAAGGTTCGAAAGGAGAGATTGCGGTCTCTTATTTTTGAAATCTCTTTACTTCTTCAAGACCTCAACGTAATGACGTTTTATTATCATCTATGTTGCCGCGGGTTTCGGTTGATATGAATCGACGTTTGTTAGCTCTGGTTACTGAAGCTGAAGTGAGACGAGCAGTTTTTGACATTGATCCTGGTAAAGCGCCTGGAGCGGACGGTATGACTAGTTTGTTTTACCAAAAGTTTTGGAATGTGGTGAAGCATCAACTGATGGCCGAAATAAAACAGTTTTTTGAAACTGGTCATATTCCGATTGAGTGGAATTATACCAAGATTGTGCTTTTACCGAAAGTAGTTGTTCCAAAAAGAATGTCCGAACTTCGTCTTATCAGCCTTTGTTCGGTCCCTTATAAGGTTTTGTCTAAGATAATCTGTAATCGTCTAAGATGCATATTACCAAATATAGTGTCAGAAACGCAAGGTGCTTTCGTTGCAAAACGTCTCGTTTCTGACAATATTCTTATTTCTCATGAGGTGATACATGGATTGAGCACAAACTCGTTGTGTCGGGATTCTTGTATGGCAATTAAAACAGATATGTCTAAGGCATATGATAGGGTGGAGTGGAGCTTTCTTGAAGACGTTCTAAGAGCTTTGGGTTTTGATTCGAAATGGATCTCGTGGGTTATGATATGTATTTCTACCGTCACTTATTCAGTGTCTCTCAATGGACAAGAGAATGGTCATATTAAACCTAAGAGGGGACTTCGGCAAGGAGACCCTTTATCTCCTCTTTTGTTTATTCTATGTACTGGGTTTCTAATACATCGGCTTAAACAAGCGGAATCCAATGGTAATATATCTGGCATTAAGTTAGCACTAAATGGTCCAGCCATACATCATTTACTCTTTGCGGATGATAGCTTGTTCATGTGTAAGGATACCGTAGAGGAAAGTGATGAAATCTTTCTTTGTTTGAAAGATTATGGGGATTGTTCCGGTCAAATGATTAATTTTCAGAAGTCGGCTATTACTTTTGGCAAAGTGGATCCGGTTTTGAAACAACAGATCAAGACAAGGCTGGGAATTTTTAATGAAGGAGGTGTCGGGTCTTATTTAGGTTTACCGGAGTGCTTTAGTGGTTCGAAAAAAAGACGTTCTTGCTTTTCTTACTGAGAAGTTGCAGCATCGTTTAAAAGGTTGGTATGCTAAAACGCTTTCCCAAGGTGGTAAAGAAGTGTTATTAAAGTCTATAGCTATGGCATTACCGGTTTATGCTATGTCTTGTTTTCAACTTCCCAAATCGATTCTGAAGAAGCTAACTAGTGCAATGATGGAATTATGGTGGAAAACTAAGAAGGAGAAAAAACCTATTTACTGGAAATCGTGGGATAGTCTTTGTCGTCCCAAGATTGAAGGGGGTTTAGGTTTCAAGGATTTGGCTAAGTTTAATCAAAGTTTACTGGGGAAACAAGCGTGGCGTCTTCATGATAAACCTGGCAGCCTTCTTTCACGAATTTATAGCTCTCGGTATTATCCTAACACGTCTTTTCTTCTTAGAAAAATGAGCTCACGTTCGTCTTTTGCTTGGCGTAGTATACTCTATGGCCGAGAGGTTCTTCGTTTGGGTTTACATCGTGTTATAGGGAATGGGGAGGATACGTTTGTGTGGACAGTTCCATGGCTTCCTCTCCCTAAGCCTAGAGCTCCATTCAATCTAAATGTCTCTATGAATGTGATGTTGAAGGTTAAAGACTTGTTATGTCCTGTTACTGGCGTTTGGAGAAGAGAAGTTTTGGATCAGTTGTTTACTAAAGAGGACACTACTTTCATCTTGAGTCTTCAACCTTCTTTGCATAGAACAGATAGAGATGTCTGGTCACATACAAGAAGTGGTTTGTACACAGTAAGAAGTGGGTATGCATTATTGAACTCCAGAGATTTATGCCTTGGTTCTATTCAACTTGTGGATCAACCATCAACTACACGTTTAAAGAGTGATGTGTGGAACCTAAAGACATTACCCAAAATCAAAATCTTTATTTGGAGAGTTTTGAATGGTGCATTGGCTGTGGCGGACAACTTGAATTCACGTCAAATTCATGTTGAAAATACGTGTAAGTTATGTGGTACAACAAAGGAAACGGCAAATCATGTCTTGTTCGAATGTTCAAAGGTCTCTCGGGTATGAGAGCTAGCAAATCTGTTTGGCTCAGGTTTAGAGGTTATTTCAAGCTCCATTTTTGCTAATATTAATCACCTGTTTAGTTTATCTAAAGATCATAGAGTGGCTGATTTTACTAAGCTTCCATGGCCTTGGATTCTTTGGACTATATGGAAAGGACGTAATAAGAAGTTGTTTAATCAAACCGAGTTTGTTGGGGAACAAATCTTATCTCGCGCACGTTCAGCATCACTTGCTTGGTTTCAGGCTCGTACTTCAACGTTTCTTCCTTCTCATATTAGCAGTAATGTATCAAGTTTAGACGTTCCGAAGTGGTATCCTCTAGCTCGAGATTCTCTACTATGTAACGTCTCGGCTAGTTGGTGTAATGCTTTGGATTATATGGGTTGTGCTTGGTTTCTTAGAGATAGTGCTGGTCAGGTTGTGTTGCATGAGAGAAGTGCACCAAATAAAGCTCCTTCAAGTTTTCAAGCAGTGTTGGTTAGTCTTCGTTGGGCTTTGGAGTGTCTTCATCAATTTGTAGGCAAGAACATAGTCTTTGCGGTGGACTCGAGAGAGGTGGCAGAGGCTGTTTGCAAACCTTCAGTTTGGCCTAAATTTGAGTATCAACTTGATTCTATCATCTCTAGCATGTCGTGTTTTGGTCAAGTGTGTTGTGTGGATATTAAACAGAGGGATAACAAATGTGCTTTGGCTATTTCGTCGAGTGTCATAAAGGAGGGTCGGATTCAGTCTTATATCGCTCGTTTTGGTCCGTTATGGTTAGATCCGTTGGTGCAGGAGGAGTCTCGATGGTTTCTAGTCTAAGTTTCGGCTATAGAGTTAGTGTTTTAATAGAGCTTCATTTGCGGGTGACGTTTCGTTTTAGAAGCCATCTTAAGCTTTGGAGTTTCATACTTTGGAGAGTTTTTTCTTTTTTGGTAGTGTAGTTTTTCATTTCCATCTGTTTTGATTTCTTTGTTTTTGCTCTGTATTTTGGTGTTGGTCTTTACTCTTCTCAGACTCTGTTTTTAGTTTGTTGACGATAAAAAAAAAGATAATATATATATATATATTAAAATAAAAATTATACAAAATTTATATTTTCTTGTGCTTTATAAACAAACATTTTTTTATTTTGTCACAAAACAAAACGCAAGTTTCATGACGTCTGTGTCCACGACGCTTTGTGTACACAACATTTTGTGTACACGATGCCTTGTGTACGTGACACTAACTATTCGGTTTGCACAATGATTAGTCAGTCCATGCATCATGTGTATAATGTACCAATAGCAATGATCAGTACATAATGCTTTTGTACACCATGATAATTATTAGATGTACACAATGATGACATAGTCTATTTACAACATCGTGTATCATGCAACATGTGTATAACATGACATACACAATGATGTGTACACGATGTTTGTGTACATCATGTTAATTATTAGATGTACACAATGATGATGCAGTCTATGTACAACATCGTGTATCATGCAACATGTGTATAACATCACATACACAATGATGTGTACATGATGCTTGTGTACATCATGTTAATTATTAGATGTACACAATGATAATGTAGTCATACACAATAATAATGCAGTCTATGTACAAGGTCGTATACAATGATGTATAATTAGTACATGTACACAATGATGATGCAGTCTATGTACAACATCGTGTATCATGAAACATGTATATATTGTCACATACATAATGATGTGTACACGATATTTGTGTACATCATGCTAATTATTAGATGTTTAATGTACACAAATGCATAACATTGTGTACGTAACGCTATACACATGTTGCATGATACGCGACGTTGTACACATAAACATCATGTACATGACGTTATACACATGTTGAATGATACACGACATTGTTCACAGACTGAATAATCATTTTGTACAGTAAATAACTAGCGTCATGTACACAAAGTGTCGTGTACGCAGACGTCATGAAACTTGTTTTTTTTGTGTCTAAATTAAACAAAACAAGTGTTTATTTATAAAGTATAAAAAGTTAAGAATTTTGGTATGATTTTTTTAGTTTTTTTTAATATGTATATACTAACAAGTCACTGGTTTTTAAAGATTGAAGGTGAGAAAAAAGCAAATGTCAACATCTCACACATGTCATGAGAGAGAAAATGATAGAGTGTAATTATATAAAAAAAATAAGGGTATAATGAAGACAAAAGTTTTCTCTTTTCCACGTGAACTAATAGCAAAAGATACACTAAAATGTAATTATTTTTCAAAAAGTACAGTAAAGTGAAAATCACCCAAAGAAGTAAGAGGAGATTAATAAAAACTTCAAACAAAACACAAAAGTACTAAAGTGGAAGAAAAAGAAAAAGAAACAAATTACAAAATTTAAGGTTTGATTCCGAGAAATGGTAAAAAGTTAACATGGCATCAGAAGAGCAGTTGGATCGGTCATAGTCAACAATTAGAGATATCTAAAGGCGGAAGATCAAAATTATGAAAGCCATGGTCCTAATTACGGTCGGGCATTCAAATATTTGGATCAGTTCGGGTCAAGTAATTAGGGTTTTGGGTAATTCAGATAGAATTGATTAATACCCATTTAGGAACCATTAAAATTTGGATTGGTTCAGTTCATGTATGCTTCAAGTCGGATAGGTTCGGATAATTTTATAAAGAACCGATATGGAACCAAACAAATTCGAATCCAGTTAAAAACGTTTATTTATACCCAAATTTTCCGTTCAGACCCGAAATACCGAAAATTATCCAAAATGGTCATATAGAATATAAAAGTTCAAAATTGTAAACTGAATGTGTCCAATATTACAAAATAGCAAAAACATGAAACGTACAAAACCTAAAGTTATGAAAACTAAAACCACAAAATATGACCAAAATCATTTAAATATATCATATAAACAATAATAAAAATCCAAATAATGAAAGAAGTTGCTTGATCTCTCTCATTAGTCACTAAAATCATTACATATATCATGTTCACACAAATATTGTATTATGGGTTTATGGTTTGGATTTTTTGGCTAACATGGATACTTCAGATAATTTGGTTCCTAAACCCAACTAAAAGCCAAATTATCCGAATTACCTGAATGACCCAAACCAAAAAACTTGAAATATAATAAAAACCCGGATTACTCAATAAAATTACTTATTCGGGTTTTGGTTTGAGTCCGGCTCGTTTGGGTACCCATACTAATTTAGAAAATATGGTTGGGTTTCGGTTACAGATTTTTCGATTTGGTTCCGGTTCGGGTAAAATACCCAACCCTAGTCCTACTCTACTTACTTCAACTAATATATTCTTTTCAACTTTCAAGTAACATAAGAGAACAATCTTTGGATATGTTAGCTACACTTGGCCATAAACTACTTTTATACTGTGTCTAATCTGCAATATAGAAAAAAAAAAGAAGTCAGATGAATATTAGCAGATCAAGTTGGAAATTTTTCTGTTTTATATTATATGCTTAAGCAACTTTTATTTACAGAATCATAGCAAAGCAAAGCCCTCCTCAAAGAGTTCTTCAACTGCATCAGGTTCTCAATATTAGAAGAGGACTTAGAAGTTTCTCTTTTGAACATGGTCTTAACCATTCTTTGCTTTTTCTGGAACCGGTACAATATCAAAAATGCCACCCATTTCTTCGCCAATATCTACGAGCATTTTCTTTACTACGTGCTTCTTTGATCTTCAGAAACAACTTATAAGCCAATTCTGTTTTATTCGAACCCACTAGTTTATTACTAAGCTTACTATAAACAAGTCGGTTCGGATAAAACCCTTTGCGCATAGCTTCTTCCATCACAAGCACAGCATTCTCTAAATGCCCGATGTTACACAGCCCGTCTACAATATACTCATAGACTTCCACATCCGAAACATATCCAGATACTTGCATTTCATCCCACACGTTCAACAACATCCCGCATTTTCCAAATCTCGATAGCCGATTAAGCAACAGCTTATATGCGGTTTGCGATACCTTACACCCTACTTTCTTTGCTTTCTGATAGATAACCATCGCAGCGTGTGGTGGACCGTAGCTACAAAGTAGCTTAAGGAGAGATGTAACAAGCCCTGTGGTTGGTACAATCCCTCTTGATAACATCTCTTCGAATAACTCAAGCCCGTCTGAAACCTTACGGCCTTTAATGAGTCCGGAAACAAGCTTCGAATAGGTTTCTAAGTTGGGTTCACATCCTTCATCAATCATTCTTCGGTAGTATCTTATCGATTGATCGAAATCTCTGACAAACATAAAATTACAGATCATAGCATTGTAAACATTTGCATCAGGACGAACACTACCCATTTTATCAAAGATCTCAATAGAATCATCGACACGACCGGCTCTTCCATACCCTTCGATAAGGTAGCTGAAAGATAAACAGTTTGGATCAAATCCACCATCATCTACCATCTCCTTTAAAACCTTTTCCATTTCTTCGACATCACCGAGCTTCGACCATCCATCGAGCATAATGTTATAAGTAAAACTATCGAAAGGAATCTTATTTCTCTTCGCATTAAACACCGATTTCGCAGCAGCTACATGAGAACGATCACATAGACACCGCAACAATGCATTGAAAGAATCAGTACTACTACTACATTTTACACCAAAATCTTCACTTTCTTCGAACAATTGTATCGCTTTACGAACATAATGAGCACGAGTAAAGCTATCAATAGCAATGGTTAAACACTGAAGATCAGGAACAACACCTTGAGATTTCATTCCTTTTAAAACATCAATCATGAAGGTGAAGAACTTTCTCCTTCCTAAAGCTCTAAGAATCACATAATAGCTATCAACATCATTAGACAAACGGGGTTCTCGAATTGCCCAATTGAAGAATGTAACCATTGATTCACCATTTAAATTCCCTTGATTAACAACATTAGCTATAATTTCGAGACTTAAATCTATACCTAGACTAGTTAAACTCCTTTCTATGGCGGATTTACCTTTCAATTTCTGAAGAAACACACCTCTGAGTTTATCCTCTGGTAACAAAAACGAATCGATCGTTTGTTTCTTTGTCACTGTGGCTTTTGAAGAAATTGGAAGTAGTGATGATAATTCAGTGAGAACATAACTCTCATTTAAAATACCATGACTCGATGATGACGCTGTGTAAATTGTGCGGTTGCATAAAGAACTTGAAATTAGGGTTTTTGCATCACTATCACTGGGTAATACGCGACGAATCGATCTCAAAATTAGGACCCATCTACGATTCATAATCTATTGAAATTAAATCTAACAGCTTGCAATAGAAAGTAAGAAGATTTAAAGTTATGACGAAGATGGAAGAAGCTCTCAGTGAAATTGAGTACACAATCGCGTTTGGTAGTTCAACAGATTCGGACAAAGAATCACACGTTTTTTTTTTTTTTTTTTTTTAA
>OVBE01015107.1:0-11678 GCA_900406425.1 Iberis pinnata | reverse complement strand
AGGTTATGATTACATTTTCCTCATAGGTTATGATTACATTTTCCTCGTAAGTTGTTATAGTTTATTAATTGTTCTTCAANTTTTCCTCGTAAGTTGTTATAGTTTATTAATTGTTCTTCAATAAATTGCTCAAATATTTGTCAATTTTTTAAAATTTTGTATTTCATATACAATTGTTAAAGTGTCTAGTTGCCCTCATAACTTTGAAAAAAAAAAAAAAATTGTTCCGAAAATATTTTGAAAATAATGGCAATTTCACAATATCGCCCTCATAACTTCGACCTCCGGGATGACCGGGTTGATAACGACATCAGAAACGCCGTCGAAGCTAAAATAGAATGTGGCCTTACCATTCTCTCGGTGAATCCTCCAGAATCAGAGTTCACAGTATGTACCGCCGTTTTGATGCAGAGTTGGCTTCACTGCAGTAAAATAATCCACATAATGGCAAAAGGCCTTGCATTCCAGAAAGCTCCGACTAAACAGACAATGCAAACAATACAATCAATACACTTATACAATAAACTACAACCGATAGAAATAAACTTACTCTCTATTCATAAGAACAAACGTCAGCACTGACACCCTCTCCCTGAATCCCATCGTTGTGACCCCTTCTTCATACATTACATCGTGTATGTATTTTATTCGACCGACTACATGCACTGCAATGTTAATATCAGAGCATCAGTGTTTTCTCCAGAGAGCAGCTTCAGGTGTGATTGTAGATTTCACAATAATGGCTGCTGCAGAAAGACAAATTGGTATCCTACCAACTTTGTAGTACGGATCAGCTGAGCAAAATGAACCTTCCCCAATCACAACATTTCCTGAGTCATCAGTCCAATCCAGCAAGTGTACTATCACACCTTCTTTGAATTCAGAAACACTCTCAGATGTTTCAGTACCACCAGTGTTTGTTCGAACTATTAATCCATCCACCATTCCCTTCAACTTTTCAACCTGAGTTTTCAAATCAGCAATCGTTGAGTCTCTACCTTCCAGAAATGATAGCTTAGTAGAACTGATTCCTCTGCCATACCTTCGCACTCTTCCATGTCTCGCACTCTTCCATGTCTCTAGTTTCCCAAAACCTTGCTTACAAAATCTTCCTTGAAGTTATCACAGGATGTAGAGTCCATCTGACTATCGAGTTACTGTATTTGTTCCTAATATAAATATTTTACATACAAGATATAACAATGGTCATTTATATATGTAACCATGTATAAACAATTTTCTTAACTACTTACAACAGTTTCAGCAAATTCAGGCCTCACAGCACTACCATCTGCATGTGTGTGTCCGGGAATCCAAATCTTACTCCTAGTAATCTTCGTTGGATCAGTACTATTTTTTCTATATAACAAAAAGATTATAATGTTGAATAATCTTTTACATAGTATTCAATTGAATATTCATTTTAATTACCATTTTATAAGCTAATCTAAGCATTCCTTTGCGACTGGTTGTGTGAGGTATCTGTTTTTTTCTCAGATGTTTGTACTTGTTACTTGTTTCCTACAATAACATTACTTAATTAAATCTAAAACACAAATAAATAAGACAATATGACCAAAAATAAATAAGACAATATGACCATTGCATCAACATTAACAACCTTAAACGGGTGAGAAGTCTTGCTCTTAACCTATGAGTTCCATACTTGAGAAGATGAGATGTTACTGGGTTTTAAAGCAATCCTCTCAGCAAGATTTTTGACATTTATTACTTGTGCCACCAGCCTTGACTTCCTTGCCCTCCACAAACATCCCAGCTGCTTCATAAGAACCTCTTTCTGCCACTCTTCTTTCATGTCAAACCTCCCCTGCATCAAAATATGCTAAAATGAACACCTGGATCAAGATAATTAAATTGTTTAAATTGCTCAAACATACCTGGATCTCCTCCCACATGGTATCCTTAGATACTTGATCAAGTTGTCTCCAGTCAGCCAATGTAACTGGAACATGTTCTCTCACTAGAGGACCAAGAAAAGATGACAATGCAACAGAATCAGGTCCAACATGTTCACCATACTCATTGAAAGACATTGAGACCCTTTCATTAGGATCTGTAGCAACTATACGCATCTTTGTTGGTCCTCTTATCTTTTTTTCCTTCACTTCATTAACTGGAGTTTGATTTTCCTCAGTGCTCTCATTGTTAACCCTATGTTGATCCATGTTAACATTGTCATTCTGTTCAAGACTGTGATCATTTTCTTTATGGTCATTATATTTAGTACTCTGATAAATTTCTTTCTCAAAAGCTTGTTTCTCAGTAACTTCTATCTCATCTTCAAGTATTACCTTCTCACTCTCATCATTCCCAACGAAACCATCATCAGTATCAGCAAAACAATCATCATCATCATCATTAACTTTATCCTCATCTTCAAGTCGCCTTACATTCTCACCCTCAACAACTTCCACCACTCTATCTAATTCTTCAGTTTCAACTGTCTCATTGGGATTTGACAGATTAACAACCTCCTTATTTGTTCTAGAACTCCTTCTTTTCCTTGTTTGAGTATCATAATTGCTAGTATTTGTTACCCCATTTTGATCCATGTTAACAGGTTCTTCTTCTTCAGTACTAATTCTTCTCTTAGTTCCTCTTGCTGTATTTTTACCCCATGATGATGCAGGTACTGTAGGTGCCTCTAAGCCTTGCTTACGTTTACTACGACGGGTCCCAGCAGAGCCGGATCTTGACGTGAGGCCTTCTCTCATCTTTACTGTCATTTTAGCTATACAAAATTCCACGTCTAACGAATTCAAACAGTCTGTCTATATGAGACCTCAAAATCAAAATTAACTAAAAGCTGAAGTACATGAGGAAGATACCTTCTCGATCGATTAAACAATGGAGCTTCGAATCGGTGAGATAAACAATGTCCCGAAGTAATGCATACACTGAAAATCGTTTGAAAATAATGAAGAAATTAAGAGAGAAATAACTAAGTGATCGAATTGATTACGCTGGAAAAGTTAGATGATTTTGTAAGTACCATAGTGTTTATTTTGTATTATCTGCAATAGTAAGTGATAAAACTTAGCAAATTTATGCGCCTACGTATTTTCGTTTTCCCGGGAATGTAACAATAGCGTCCAAAAAAAATGAAAAGCTATGGATAAAACCCATATCCATTTACAATAGAAATTACAAAAAACGCTATCCAGGGACGCTATCAATAGTCATATTTCTTGTAGTGTATAGTCTTTTGGATTGTTGATGAATTGAAGCTAGCTCTACTTTGATATGACTTAATTTGATCTTATATATCTCTTATCTATGGTGTTGGAATACTTTGAGATACGTATTTTTTTCTTCAGCCCTCTGTAAAACCAACAGTTCTTTCAGTTGGATTCCAATCCACTTCTTCCCTTCAATAAAAAACTGCTAAAAAAGAAAAGATAAAATAATAAAAGAAGCAAGCGAAATCAAAGCTTAGAAAAAACAGAAAAGAAAAAATGATGAAAGAAGTGATTAAAAGAGGAGGAAAGAACGGGATCCAAATTGGCTGGATGCTCGAATTGGTATGGAGATCCTAAAAGACGGATACTCTAGAGAGTTGATCGATACCCCATAGGTAAGAATGCACCTATTTGAACTTAATTAAATATAATGAGCTGGTTGATATGACTTGATAGTTTGATTGATTTGGGCTTTAGATTAGAATGTATGTTCGTTAGATATGTGGTGGTGAACAATTTATTTTTCAATTGTTGTCTAGGATTAGTGTTTTTTAGTTTTTGATTTCTGAATTTAAAGTTGCTAAGATTCTGAGAGTTCCTGTGTGGTTTTCAAACCTCTTCTCTAGATTTGGTCTTACTTTACTTAAGGACAAGCAAAGATCAGTATGTGGGAGTTGATATCACTCGATTTTGATGCTTTATAGTGGGTATTTATACTTGCTATTTGGCATCATTCGAGTGTTTTCCATCTATTTTTGGTATGTTTTTGGGATTTTAGGTGTTTGAGACGTTCTGGAGAAAAAATGATGGTTTTCAGAAGATTTCATGTGCAAATGGAAAAAGTTAAGATGGATGGATCGAACCCAAGTGAATAAGATCGATCAACAATCATATGAAGAGAGATCAATCGATCCATGCTTGGATTGATCGATCCAAAGCTCCTGGAGATCTACGGAAAAACAGATCGATCGATCTCACCCTGGATCGATCGATCTCGGAAGAAGCAGAACGATGGATGGATCGATCCCTACTTGGATCGATCGATCTCATCACCCGAACCAGCTTGGAAATTATCAAAAAGGCGCATTCCTCCTCAAGACCTATCAAGAGTTTTCCTTATTATATTAGGTTTTTATTATTTTATTAGATCATTATAAAAGCTTTAGGCTTATTTTTACAAGACACAACACATACACATTAATTACTTTTGAGAATTCAGAGCTTTTTTATAGATAAGAGATTTCAACCATGTATTTGGAGAAGATTTTTGAACTATTTCTTTTACTTGTAATACAATGTGATTTCTTTTATGTGTTCTTCTTTAATGATGATTGTTGATTGCTTAGTTATGTCTGAGTAGTCACCTTGTTAGGTTTTAGAAGTTTCCTAGGGAAACCAGGTTTGATAGTTAGGATTCGACATGAGGGATTTTAATTGTTAGGTTCTTAGTCTATATTTGTTATCAATGCTTGAATGAGCCTGATCATCTAGTTCATGATATTAGGTTAATAAATGCAAATGGATTTGGTTTAGAAACTTGACCTAGTCTAGATGAGTAAGTGTCTCTGCTTGCGGAAGTATTTTCTTTAATGTTTATGAACATATGAAATCTGAAATCAGTGCATGATTGAGTTTTCTAACTACGGCGGGAGTTTGTATTTGGTAATTCGATTATAGGGATCTAATACTTCGGAAGGGGATTAGTCTATTATGGTCTTTTGAGTTGAGAACTATTTTCATTATGAAATCTTGCATGTCAACCTGAGCTTCAAACCTGATAACATGTGGAATTTCCCAAACTCCTTGCGTTTTCTTTAATTTCTTACAACCGTTTTAATTTACAATCGTTTAAATCAAAAATCTTTCTTATTACCGGCTTAGTTAGATTCTAACGTTTGACTGAGGTCGCACAACTTGGTCTCTGTGGATCGTTCCCTTATATACTATTGTATTTGCTATGCATTTGCAATGAATATATTTGGGTTAAAACCTGAGCACATCAACTACATCCTTCAGGTTTCTGTCAGAAATGACCATTCGTGACGAATTCCTGACGGTTTTGTCCGTCAGGATTAGCGTGTTTTCTAGTAGTGATCTCCCAAGTCAAAAGCAAAAGAAAGCGAAGAAAAAATAGCATAATGTGAATAAAAATAAGAAAACCTATTTGTAGTCTGAAACTCCTTAGATGGACACGAATGAATCGATCGATCCATTTGTAGATTCATCAATCTTGTTATACGTAGCACATGAAAAGGTTGATCTAGCTATGGTCCAGTATTTTGGTTGAGGACACAAATTGCTCCACCTATTCTAGTCGATCGATAAAAAAAACTATGGATAGGAGGGAACGGTCGAACGATCCAAATACCCCACGCTTAAATGCATGGAAATCTGGAGTGATAGATTCGTAACAGAATAGTCGATCCATATCTGTAACTTTCTCCATTTGGTTCATTTTGTGTAATTCATCGTGCATTTCACCAGTTCATCTAATACTTGTAAACCATTGAAAGTACTTCAAAACACTAAAGATAACTCAAAACATCTTAAAATCTTAATCCAAAGTATAATACATGGTGTTACGGAACATGACTCGTTGCAGCCAAATGGAAGTAGTATGCTTGCCTAATTGCAACTTTCTTCTGTTGTCAATCTTGTAATCAACGTCGCACAATTTGGACTTTGTGATGTTGTTATCCATGGCATATATATGGAGTCAGTTGGAGAAATGAACGTTTTGAATTCATTTCCATTTGATTATTCGTCATTATGTTAGTAGTGTTGTATTTTTATATTTAGAAACTTCTAATTATTAGTAAAGTGTTTATTTATTAACAAAAAGAATATTGAATGATTTGACCAAATAATAACTGTTTTTCTAACTTTAAACCATAAATTCTAAACTTTTAACCCCAAAAGACTATTTTAGACTATTAACATATTATCTTAAACACTTAATATCATTAATATTTGTTAAAAATTTAAAACCAATCACTATATAACCCAAGTTATTAAATTTTCGAATATTATGTGTTTCAACCCAAAGTGTTCGTTAACTTACCATATGTGTTACTAATATGTTTGCATGTGCATTATTTCATATTTCTAAATAAAATGTTAAATATTAGTAGTTGATAGGCTCATAATTTCAGTTTAATGATAAATCAAGGTAAGACAGTTTAGAATGTATATTTTTTTTCAAGTTATTGTAAACTAAATGGTGATTAAAACCGATGTAAATTCAATGAAGTAAAACGTTAGACAATAGGAAATCAACATGTAGACAATTTTAAAGCTTATATTATCATGCAAGGATTAACATTGAAAATAATTCTTAACTCAAAATACAAATAAAAATTAATCTCTTCTCGTAGTATAAAATCCCTATGTTCGAGTTACTAAAGAAAAACTCACGCTATATTTAGATAATTCAAACATGCATTAAGTTCATATTTGATAAGTTCATAAACATCTAAGACAATACTCCTGTAAGCAGCGACATTTATTCATCTATATTAGATCATATTTCTAAACCAAATCTTTTTTTTTACTGTTGCCAACAGTTATATCCATCAGGAATCCGTGACAAAATCCGTCAGAAAATAAACCTGACCACATATCCGTTGCCAACGGTTATATTCGTAAATCCTGACGGATAATCCGTCATGATAATGTCTATNCCCCCCCCCCCCCCCCCACCTACATTATTCAAACATTCACAACATATATCTTACAAAAATATATATAATCCTCCTTATTTTCGATCATGGGTGGATTGGGAAAAAATAGATCATGATACGAACCTTTTGAACGATGAGTATTCGCGTGGTGTTTTGAAATTCATGGAATTAGCATGTCGAAAACCTCAGGCACAACGCAGTCGTAAGTACTATGTCCATGCTCTGTTTGTCGGAATTCGCATAATATCAAGATAGATATGGTTTGGAATCACTTGTATATGAATGGTTTTATGCCTAGTTATAAGATTTGGTATTTACATGGCGAACGACATGATATTGTTGCTAGTATTAGTGGTAGAGAACGACATGATCTTGTTGCTAGTACTAGCGGTAGTGAACCATTGGCTGATAGGATAGAGGAACCTAGAACAGATTCAGATTATGGTGCACATACGGTTCAAATGGTTAATGATGTTTATAGAGAAACTATAGAGACGGCTCAGGGTTCATACAAAGAACCAAATTTAGAAGTGCGATAGTTTTTTGATATGTTAGACGCAACGAATCAGCCATTATATAGTGGTTGTGGAGATGAACATTCGCATTTATCATCTGCTAGTAGGTTGATGGGTATAGAGACAGATTATAACTTGCATGAGGATGTAGTTGACGCAATAGCGAAGTTAGTGAGAGATATCTTGCCAAAGGATAACAATGGTACGGGTTCATATTACGAGATTTGAAAACTTGTGTCGGGGCTTGGATTGTCGTATCAGGTTATAGATGTGTGCATTGATAATTGTATGATCTATTGGAGACGTGACGACACTCGTACGAGGTGTAGATATTGTCGCAAACCAAGGTATAAGGATACAGGCGTAGAGTTTCAGTACCTTATAATAGATTTTAATTATTATTATTAAAATTATTCTATAACATTTTCATAATTGAACCATAAATTTCAGATCGTACGCTCGATTCCATGCGTCTGATATTGGCCAGTCTTCAGGATCTTCGGACAGGACCCTGACTGGTACTCGGGTGCCTGAGATGCAGACACCTGAAGTACATCTGCATCCCAAGGAGCGGATGTCTATAGAGGACCTCCTAGTCCAGCCGGGACGGGAGAGATTGCCGCGACTACACCCATCTGCACGTGACGGCACGACGTGGTTTCTGCATTCGGATAATGGCATCACGAAGTGCATCAAGCGAATGATGCAAGGACTTCTCAAAGTCGCCTATCATACATTCAAAGATATGCCAGCCGCAGACCCATAGTACTGGTTTTAATTTTTTATGGTAAGACATATGTCATTTTACAAACAAATTTAAAGTATATATAGTTACTAACATAAACCCTTTGAACTTTATAGCAAGAGTTCAACTGGGAACCTCGGATGACCTGAGAGGTTAGGATGGAGTTTTATACACGAGCGTCCAAGACGTACACTCAACACGTGTACGCTTAGAAGACTAGTTGGTACACAAATGGGAAGAAGCATAACATGATGCCTGGTGAAGTCTTCGAAGGCTTCCTCAAATATTTGGAAGAAGAGAAAACCAAAAACAAGTCGACGACGAGCAAGAACAATCGGAAAAGTACCCGAGATGGCAAGGGTATAGCGACTACGAACACCGATTCGAAGAGTGCGGTCACTCGAGCCAAGGAGATGGTATGAAAACATTTTCAATATACCAAAGTTAATATATTGTATATTCAATTCTAATTTGATTCTCAATTTTAAATTAGGATCGTGATCTGGACATCGACAAGGCCTGATCGAGCTTATGGAGGACATGCACAAGAACAAGACGACGGGTGAGATACAAGATCCGGTTGTTTGCGAGATGGTCCAGAGAACACGGCGACATATCCAGGAGCGGGCATCTCATGAGTCTGTTAGGCCTGACGCACTCCCGCTTTATACGCATTATGAGATTATGTCTCAGATATGTAATATGTTAATTTCATTTTTAATTATAATGTTTTGTTTTTTGTTTAACATTATTTTTTTTTTTTGCATGTTACGAAGAAACAGAAGGGGCGCGCGTTAGGGCTCGGGAACATGGCCTCTTACTGTTTCCTGGGATCCTCTCGATCGATGAGTTATTTTGGAGGAGCAGATGCGGGAGAAGGATGCGGTGATGGAGGCGATACAACATGAGATGCTTGAGATGAGGGTCGCGCAACGGGAGCACGAAGCTCGCCTCGTTGCCCAACTCAAAGAGCAACAGGAGGAGATGCAGCGTCAGATGGAAGAGCGGCTCAAGGCGACTATGGATTTGTTCATGTGGCATATGGCGTATCGATACCCGCGGCCACCACCACCTAAGTAATTTAGTTTTTGATTTTTAGATTTTTATCGTTGTTTATCGGATATTTGTACTATTTTGGGTTTTTATAATATTTTTCAAATTTTAGATTTATGAATTGTTTTAGCATTTTAATTATATTTTAATTATTAAATATAATTTAAATAATTAATTAGTAAAAAATATAATTATTATTAATCAAATAACAATTAATAATTAAATTTAGTTTTTTATTTCAAAATATATAATCCATCAAGCATTCGTCAAGAATTCCTGGCGAATTCGTGACGGATGTTTCCTGACGGATCGGTTAGTGACGGTTTATCCATCATGATATATCCGTCACAAATCCGTCAGGAATTTATGACGGAATCCTGACGGATTTTCATTTACTGACCAATTAATCATGACGGACTAAATCCGTCACGAATCCGTAAGTATAGCCAATTCTTGACAGATTCGTGATGGATTTTTTCGTCATGTTTTGGCTATTTTCTTGTAGTGTCAGACCTTAAACTTATTCGATTCCACTGTAATATATCCATCCATATTCAAACTATGTGTTCCTTATTTATTATAGTATTTTCATGAATCCTGATAGTTAAATTTGTAATTAGAATTTATAAATGGGGGATTCTCAAAAACACCACAAAAAAACTAGGTTTATTCCAAAATACCACACACTCCCAAAACTTCCAAAAATACCACAAAAGTATTTTTGATCCAAAAATACCACAAAATTTGAAATAAGTTTTAAACTTCAAATTTAAACCCTAAAACCTCAAAACTAAAACCTACCCCTTCAAAACTAAACCCTAAACTCTATTTAGTGAACCAAACTCAAAATTTTAAATTCTAAACCCCTAAACTTCATTTTGATGTTTGTGTTATTTTTTAGAACATTTGGGAATGTATGGTATATTTAAAAATTTTGGGTATGCATGGTATTTTTGAAATTTGAATTTTTTTTATGGTATTTCAAGGAATTTCTCTTTATAAATTGTTACGAATTCTAACAGTATCGCCTAACATCTCCTTGGTTCGATTGATGATTTCTTCAATCAACTCTGCTTCCGATCTGTGAAAATATTTAGAGAATATATTAGAAATTTTTTAAAAAAAATATTATTTTATTCATTTATGTTTTGGTTGTAAAATTCTATTAACTTTTTTTCAGAATATACCACAAAATAATTATTTTTTAAATCACAAAACAAATTTAATTATAACTAAAAATTAAATTTTAAAACCAAAAAAGTAAAATTTCAATAAAAAATAATAATTCAAAACAAAAAGAAAATCTGTACATTTAATACTCCTTTAAGCAGTATATTTTACTAGTATATTTAGAAAAATAAAATGTTTGGTGGTATTTACGGGAAGATCTGTTTTCTTTATAAAGATATAGATTCTGTAGAGGACGGGTAAGATAAGAACGTACTCTTGTTCTGTACGAGTAACAAATCCGCTCATCATTCCAACAGAGTTGAGAGCGTTCTTCCATCGGACAATCCTGGCGTCACTAGTTCCCCAGTTCTTAACAAGCTGGTTTTCATGTGTAACATCTTTAGGATTAACATTATAGAATATTGGAATGACTTTAAGACCTTTCATCTTCCTGCATCTGGTAATCTCCACCAGCTCCTCCAAGCACCATGCAGAGCTCGTGTAATTCTCAGTGAAGATAACAAGTGCGATCCTTGACTCCTGAACCCCTATGAAAAGTTTATCAATGTCTTCTCTTCTAGCTACAATTTCTGTATCTATGAAGACGTTGATTCCACTCCTTTTCAAGCGAATTAAGAGATGGGATGCAAAACCTTGGCGGACGTCTCGACCCCGAAAACTGATAAACACTTGATATTGTGGCACACCCTAGAGAGCAAACTATATATGTTAGAGGACACAATCGACGAGATTTAACATGAGACAACATAAAACTCCGTATTAACATACATCTGATGATGGAACGTTGGCTAACATTTCTTTCACCTTCTCCACAATTCCTCGGACAAAGATGGCTTGGTTGCTTCCAAAATCATATATATAGAGACGAAAATCATTATAGATTATGGAAACACTATAAGAGTATGTTTTTACCCTAGAGCAAGGTCCATGTTTTATGGTACTAAAACAAAATCCTATATTTTTTATTTTCTTACAAATATATATATATAGATAGATTATATTGAAAATTTGAGAACAACCCCACTCATGAAAAGTCTCATATCAGGAGGAAAAGTAAGAATAATTTTCCAACTTATCATGCAAAAACCAATTTTAGAAACAAACAATTAATATTTAAAAGTTTAATCTAAACGCTATTAAAATATATAAAATATATATATATAGAGAGAGAGACGAACATCATTATAGATTATGGAAACATACTATAAGAGTATGTTTTTACCCCAGAGCAGGGTCAATGTTTTATGGTACTAAAACAAAATCCTATATTTTTTATTTTCTTACAAATATATAT
>OVBE01015105.1:0-11681 GCA_900406425.1 Iberis pinnata | reverse complement strand
TGCCTCCATACAAGAAGTTCCTAAAGGATGCTATAACCAAGAGAGGAAAGGAGATTCGGGGAACGGTAGTTCTAAGTGAAGAACGCAGTGGGATCATCACAAGGACCTCAGTTCCAAATAAGCTAGCAGACCCATGATCATTTACCTTACTTTGTTCGCTAGGACCCTTGTCTTTCGACAAATGCTTGTGTGACCTAGGAGCCTCAGTAAGCCTTATGCATCTATCAGTTGCAAGGAAGTTAGGCTTCAACAATTTCAAACCCTGCAATATATCTCTAGTACTTGTAGACCGATCAGTGCAAATCCCACATGGAATTCTTGAAGATTTACCTGTAAGGGTTGGAGTAGCTGAAATCCCAACTGACTTTATGGTTTTAGACATGAGTGAGGAACCCAGAGATTCTCTGATTTTAGGCAGACCATTCTTAGCTATGGCTAGAGCTGTTATCGATGTTCAGAAAGGAAAAAATCCAGCCCAACATGGGTAAGGAACTGAAGATGACTTTCGACATTCAATAAGTCATGAAAAAACCCGCTGCTGAAGGAGAGATTTTCTACATGGAAGAGATGGATCAACTCACTGATGAGCCATAGGATATTCATTGGATGACATAAAAGGAATATTCATTGGATGACATAAAATCAATCTTAAAAATGAAACTTACTCTAGAATATCACCTAGTCTATGCACTCATAGAATCAATCTTGAAAATGAATCTTACTCTATAATGAAACCCCAATGAAGACTAAACCCCAATCTGAAAGAAGTGGTAAAAGAGGAAATTCCTAAATTGCTGGATGCAGGTGTTATCTACCCTATCTCAGATAGTACTTAGATATTACCAGTTCATTGTGTCCCAAAAAAGGGAGGAATTACCGTGATTTAAAATGACAAAGATGAACTAATACCAATCAGAACAATCACTGGACATAGGATGTGCATCGACTACAGGAAGTTGAATGCAACATCTAGAAAAGACCATTTCCCATTACCCTTCATTGATCAAATGTTAGAACGCCTAGCCAACCATCCTTACTACTGTTTCCTTGATGGGTATAGTGGATTTTTCCAAATCCCTATCCACCCTCAAGATCAAGAAAAAACCACATTCACGTGCCCTTACGACACTTTTTCATATAAAAAGATGCCGTTTGGGCTTTGCAATGCACCAGCCACCTTTCAGAGGTGTATGACTTTTATTTTTTGGGATTTAATCGAGGAGGTAGTTGAGGTTTTCATGGATGATTTCTCTGTGTACGGCTCTTTTTTCTCATCCTTTTTTCAAATCTGTGCAGGGTTCTCACTAGGTGTGAAGAGACAAATCTAGTCATGAAATGGGAAAAGTGCCATTTCATGGTAGGGGAAGGAATAGTGTTAGGGCATAAGATCTCAGAGAAGGGGATAGAGGTAGACAAGGTTAAAATAGATGTAATGGTGCAGCTGCAACCGACGAAGGCAGTGAAGGATATTAGAAGCTTCCTTGGTCATTCGGGTTTCTATAGAAGGTTTATCAAGGATTTTTCAAGGATAGCCAGACCTTTAACAAGGCTTTTGTGTAAGGAAGCTGAGTTCAACTTCGACACAGAATGTTTAGAATTCTTCCACCGCATCAAGGATGCCTTGATAACTGCACCAGTAGTTCAAGCTCCCAATTGGGACTACCCATTTGAGATCATGTGCGATGCCTCAGACTATGTAGTTGGAGCTGTCTTGGGGCAGAAGATTGACAAAAAGGTGCACGTGATCTATTATGCTAGTTGGACTATGGATGATGCTCAGGTGAAGTATGCCACAACAGAGAAGGAGTTGCTAGCAGTTGTCTTCGCATTTGAAAAATTCAGATCCTACTTGGTTGGTTCGAAGGTGATAGTTTATGCTGATCATGCTGCGCTGAGGCATATCTGTGCTAACAAAAACACCAAATCGAGACTGTTGAGATTGATTCTCTTATTGCAAGAGTTTGACATGGAGATATTGGATATTAAGGGTATTGAGAATGGAATAGTAGATCACTTGTCAAGAATGAGGATTGACGACTCAGTTCCAATTGATGACTCTATGCCTGAAGAACAACTCATGATAATCCATACATGTGCGTTTTTCGAAAGTGAAGTAGTGACAACGAAAGCAACACCATGGTATGCAGACTTAGTTAATTACAAGATCTGTGGAACAATCCATGAAGATTTCAATGAGTATAGAAAGAGGAAGTTCCTTAGTGATGTAAAACATTACTATTGGGATGACCCTTTTCTTTAAAAAAGGGGTCCAGACGGACTATTCAAAAGGTGCGTAACTGAAGATGAAGTGAAGGGAATTCTGGAGCATTGTCATGGTTCCTCTTATGGAGGTCACTTTGCAACATTAAAGACTGTTCAGAAAATCCTTCAAGCAGGTCTGTGGTGGCCGACACTTTTCAAGGACACACATGGTTTCATCTCTACGTGTGACCCGTGTCAGAGAGCAGGGAACATTGGGAGAAGAAATGAGATGCCCTAAAATCCAATTTTAGAGCTTGAAGTGTTTGACGTATGGGGAATTGACTTCATGGGACCATTCAATCCCCCATCTTTTGGTAAAAGCTATATTTTAGTAGTTGTTGACTATGTCTCTGAATGGGTAGAAGCAATTTCCAGTCCACCCAACGATGCAAAGGTTTGTTCTAAGGCTTTTCAAAAGCATAATCTTCCCAAGATTTGGAGTACCAAGAGTATTAATCAGTGATGATAGTTCTCACTTCATAAACAAGGTTTTTGAAGGTCTGCTAAAGAGGTATGAAGTGAAGCATAAGGTGGCAACACCTTATCATCTACAAACAAGTGGACAGGTTGAAGTATCAAACAGGCAGATCAAGGACATTTTAGCAAAGATTGTTGGAACCTCCAGTAGAGATTGGTCAGTGAGGCTAGATGATGCGTTATGGGCATACATAACAGCCTTTAAGACACCAATAGGACGAACACCATTTCAGCTGCTCTATGGGAATGCATGCCACTTGCCAGTTGAATTAGAGTATAAGGCACTTTGGGCAACTAAACTCCTAAACTTTGATCTCAACACAGCTCAAAAGAAGAGGGAGATAGACCTGCATGAACTGGAGGAGTTCAGACTCAACGCTTATGAGAGTTCCAAAATATACAAAGAAAGGACCAAGGAGTTTCATGACAAAAAGATTCTAGTGAAGAAAATCAAAGCTGGTGACCAAGTCCTTTTGTTTAGCTCAAGAATGAAGCTATTCCCAGAAAAGCTCAGATCCAGGTGGTCAGGGCCATTCTCTAGAAAGGAAGTTCTACCATATGGAGCTATCACCTTGATTGGAAAAATGGGAATGAATTTATAGTAAATGGGCAACGAGTGAAACCATACTTGGCAGACAGATCAATCTCAGAATAAACCTCGGTTCTCCTTGGGCAACCATCTCAGGGACACTGATCCTAAAAACATAAATTCAAACTTAGTGACTTAAAACAAGCTCACTTGGGAGGAAGTTCCATGTCTATCTATGTATATACTTCAATTTCAATGCTTTTTAAATTTCAGTACTTGGTTTAATGCAATTTATTCTTCAATTGGCTTTGGTGTTTTGGGTACTTACAGGATGAGTTTCGGGAATCTTGCAAGGAGAAAAGAAATGGGATATGGACAAGATGCGCTTTCAACACATTGATCAATGAGAGCTCGAGTCACGGATCGATGCAAACCATGGTCGGGATTGATCCACACTCATCAAATGCTCGAGACGCAGAAAGAATGGGTTGGATCGATCCAAGAGGTGACTATGATCGATCCAAAACATGACCATGATCGATCCACAGTCACGAAGAGATCGATCCACACTCATGACAAGATCGATCCATCACCGTAGGAGAGATCGATCCACTAGGCCCGAGGCGATCGATCCAATACCAAGGTCCAATCGATGTATGGTGAGGACTTGGATCAAGCCAGGGAAAAGAGTGAGATCGATCCAACGTCACACGTCAAGATCAAGCAAGTGAGAGGCGTAACAGTGAGCTGTCATTTGTGTGAGCAACAAGATGTCGAATGCCCACTCTACCTTTCCAAGATGCCCCATCATATCCCTTACACATCCACCACCCCCATCACATCAATGTTTCATCTTTAACCCTCCTCCACAAAACCTCCACTTTAATCCTCAACCACAAACACCCACAATTTCCCTCAGCCACAACAATTCAAGTCATCACCTCTATTTAAGGGAGTATCTTCATCTCTCTTTCATAATTAACTCTCACAAATCTCACTACTGAAATTCTCTGATTTAAATCATGCTCTGAAGATTTAAGCTCAAGAAATCATTACGCCTTTAAGCATTTTTAATTCGGTTTCAGTTCTATCATTTCTAAATTTTTACAAAATTTTCGGAATTTCATGAATCTTTGAAAGTTTTATGGAACCCAATTGAAATTTATTGATAAAGATGAGGATGAGATTTAAGAGTTATGCATGATGAGTGTGTGAAACTTGCATTTATTAAGTGGTAGGAACTCTCATCTGTTGAACAATTGCTAATTGTTTATTGATCTTTCAGGCGCAAGCCGAGTTCACAGGATCAACATTCCCCAATAAAGAAATCCTGCGAAGTCTCGAGATCTTGAAGCAAGTAAAGAACATCATAAGGAACATGAGAATACCGAGCATACTTAATATGGATTTCGAAGCTTATCAACAACCGACGTGCATGTTCCTAGCCTCCTTAAAAGTGAGATATGTCAGGGAGAGCGGGTACGATAGGAGAAAGGGTGGCTTTATAACCTTCAAGGATGTTTACGGAAAAACTCACACGATCACTTTCAGTGAGTTGGAATACCTCTACGGTCTTCACGCTATGAAATCACAACCAGCCAAATTCGAAGACACTCCGAATGAGATTGGACTCATTTGGAGCATAATTGGATCCAAGGTTTTCAAAGACGGGAAGACCAAGAGCGACCTTATACACCACACAACAATCTGTTACGTGCACCAAATCCTCGCAAACTCTTTCTTTGCTAGGCGCGATACAAGCTAAATTTTGGGAGAAGAAATGAAGTTCTTAAGTTTAGGCATCGCCTCGCACGTTAGCAGTTTCCTCCAAGATGAATCCTTGTTCGCAGCACTCTATGAAAGGAGACCTTTTCCTCTTAAGATATTTCTCAGACAACTGTCAAAATACCAAGATACCACTTGGATGTCACAAGAAAGGGGAGCATCTTAAATACGAGTGGGATGCTGGATCAGTCCTATCCTTTAGCATACCCAAGTCTACCTCGTAAAGATTGATCATACCTCAAGGTTATTGAACTTCGATCATTTGAAGGAAATTTAGTTCATAGTGGGGAGAATAGATGAACAGTTCTGCTACCAGTTCAAGGGAACAAGCGATACCAAAGAGATCATTTTACTCCCAAGGAGCGAGAACATTATGTTTAGCCACGACAACTCCACCGTTCAATCCATCATCGACCATGTCACAAACCTAGAATCTTGTTCAGACAACCTTTCAAACTTCTCCTTGGAGGGAGACTCATCCAACTCCCAATTTAGGAGTAACTAAAGTCATCCCCAAATAACCACTGTATGATCCGCTGCACCTCCATCTATTCCCGTTTTCAATTTATGCATGTCTTTATGTCTTAATGTTTTCACTATCCTATCCTTCTTTGGGTCCAATCCAAAACTTGGTTTACACAGAGACTGTGTAAATCAGGTTTGGGGGAGGATTCAGAGGACTTTGCTATTAATGAAATTTCCTTGTTTGTTCCTTTGTCTCCACTTTTCACTGCATTCACGTAGCATCTATTAGCATCGAAAAACCACCAAAATCTGAAAAATATTCAAAAATTCTTCTTCAAAAACAGTGTCATTGTAGTTGCATCTCATATAGCTGCATATAGGATGTTGCATTTCATGTAGTTGCACATGCATAAGGAACTAGGAAGGTGATAACCTTGTAAGTATGATGTTTTCTCAAAACTATTAGTGCCCTGGTTGTTAGTTGTCTAATGCATCCTGAATTTGTCTGAAGTAAAACTGTACCTTGCTTANGATATTATATACATATTTTGGTTATCTTCTACCTTTTACCACTCTTGTTAACCCAAGTAGAACCCCCACCCTTGAACCTTGCCTTCTTTCAAACTCTGAATTTATTACTGAGTGGCAGGACTTTTTATGGAATGAGCTTGGTAGAACGTGTTAGGTTCGAACTGACAGAAATAGGGTCTAATGTAGTTCTAGCCCATGCTTTTTGGACTAGATAGGACTAGGTGGGATTCGATTTTGAATGTTGGTTTGGGTGGAAACAAATGAAAGGGTATTGGTAGTTGGTAAAAGGGAAGTGTTAAGAAAGAACCTTAGGAGATGAGATGAAAAAGAATCAGAACATGCTAGCAGATAGTTTGGGGGAACATTGGTATGCAAAAGAAGTATGGCTAATGCAGAATAAGAGAAAATATATGACACTGAATCCAAAAGGGTAAAACCCAAAAGATGGTGCAAGTGAAAAGGTCAAAAGCCATTAAGTGTTAAGTGAGTAAGTTCCTGCAACAGCTAGCAGCATCTAAGAAAGAAGCCTCTTCTAAGGGTAACAAAGAAAAGATGAAAAATGGGAATGTGAATAGGTATGATCACTTTGAGTTTCAAAAGGGTAGAACTATGACGCATCACTTGGTAGAATTAGGAAACTTAGGTTTTGTTAGCATTGGGTAGATTGGGTTCTATTTCTGTATGCATCTAAGTGTTCTTACCTTTAGCCTTATGCTAAAGCTCATTCCCTTTTGAGAGAACCCTTGTTCTGAATTACTAACCACTGCATGAAGGGGTCATCTTTACTCCTTAACCTGTCCCTGACCAAATGAGTTCATTGAAGGCACATGACTTGATCCATGGTTCTTAATTAATGAATCTTAAAGGAACAAACAAATTTGAATGCATTGTGGAAGTTGAAATTGCAGCATGTTTTGGTTCTGAGTTCCCACTTTCAAACCTCACTCCGAGACTTCTGAATTACTTGATTGAGGGCAAGCAAGGATTTAGTTTGGGGGAGTTGATGACTCTGAATTTTCATGGTTTTTAGATATCATTTAGCATCAATTTTGAGGTCTTTAGGCGTGCATACATTACATTATAAGTTGATTTCAGTAAGTTTATAATATTTAGGACTTTTGCACTAGAATTTGCATATGCACGCATTTTGGAGATATTAAAGAATTTCAAGAGTTTTCAGGAAGGATTTGTGAGATTGCAGAAAGCAACACTCAACCTGAAATGGAGCAGCACATAGCATGGAATGGACTGGCACTCATGTGGATCGATCTCAGCTTCACCTGGATTGATCTCAACTCACTCCTACATCGATCCCAGATCGATCCTGCAACACCTATATGGATCGATCCCAACACACTTTTGGATCGATCTTGCAGCTCACTCCGGGATCGATCCCAGGACATATCTGGATCGATCCCAGAACATATCTGGATCGATCCCAGCACACGTCCAGATCGATCCTGCATCAACTTCTAGATAGATCATGCATCAACTTCTGGATCGATCACAAATCGATCTCAAGCCGTATTCTGGATCGATCCCAGATCGATCTCCACTCCAGTATCAGATTGATCCCACATTCAAGCCTCAAAAAAGCTGGATTGATCTCAAGTTCAACTTCTTGATCGATCCCATTCAAGCGTCCCCCTCAGATCGATCTTGCACTTACCAACTTGAGTCAAACACGCTCCGACCCAACCAACTAAATTTCGAAGTGGACCTGACCTAAGATCCGATCCAATGATTAGCTTTTGTCTTTAGTGAGATTTAGGGCTTTTCTCATAACACTAAAAAACCCTAACTCGCCTCCTTTTGCAGAAGTCTTGTTTTTCCTTCCTTTTTAGGTTTTGTCTTAGGTTTTCATTTTGCTTTGTTGTTCTTCATGTTCTTGGTGTAAAAACCAGATTGGTTTTAATTTTCAAGTTAATCTTCTATTTTTCCTTTACTTTCTTGCTTAGCTTTAGGTTGTTGCTTATCTGGTGCATATTGATTTACGTTTTAAGATTTTAATCTTCTGTTTTAGTTTGTTCTTCATCTCTGTTTTTACTGTTTGATTGCTGTTCTTAGTTTTTGGGTTTGAGTTCTTGCTGTTCTTACTGTTCTTTATAGCTTCTTCTTAGATCATCATGTTTAGGTTTGCAGTTTTGATTTCTGTTTTCTCTGTTTTTACTTCCATGAGTAGTGAGTGGTTCCTGAAGTTCCTGAGGATGGGGGTAGACTAGGGTTGATGTCCTGATCTCACCTTAGGCATCTAAGCTTGTGTGAAAATTTACATCCCTTCTGTTTCATTGTGCTTAATTCTGGTTTCTTTCACGCCAATCGAAATATGATCTTGGACATTCCAGCCCCCGAAAAGCATTCTATGGAATGTCTGATCATGGTGATTTTAGAGATTAGTCTATCCTTACGCGACGCCCTATATTCTTAGGATATGCATCTCAACCTAGGAGGTTGGATGTCTAGGGGGATTTTTGGCTTTGGTAGGTTGTTGCTTAATGCCTTCTAGGTAGTGTACCATCAACGGGAGTTAGGTCTGGTGATTTCTTAGGTTGATTTTGATTATCATGGGATTGGACTTTGTTTCTTATGAACCTATCGTCTAGGGATAGCTTACTGATTCTTTGAGGTATGTTAGGTGCTTAGGTAGATTAGGACGGATCTCTGGTTGATTACCCTTAGTCCTCAGGAACTGCTTCACATTTGTTTACATCCTTCACTTCCTATGCTTTTACTTTGTTTTTGCATCTTAGTCTTTTATGCTTCTTTTTCTGTTTATGCACTTTACTTCCAGCATGTTCACTGCACTTAGGACCTGTTAGTGAAACAC
This sequence comes from Iberis pinnata, assembly GCA_900406425.1. Lineage (NCBI taxonomy): Eukaryota > Viridiplantae > Streptophyta > Magnoliopsida > Brassicales > Brassicaceae > Iberis > Iberis pinnata. Next base: position 2,805 of record OVBE01015105.1, on the reverse strand, counting down.
CCTTTTTACTGTTTAGCTTGACTTTGAAGCATTCATTGCATCTTGATTGTTAGTGCACTCCTATTTGGATTGAAAACCCATCTATACCTCAAAATTCCTTCTATCATACACCTTGACATCTATCTATGCTACAATGACATGATAATGTGGATAGAGAATTGACACAGAAAAACCTTGTTATCAATTTGGCGCCACTGCCAATTGTGTGTTTGTTTTTTATATTATGGATGTTCGATCTATTGAGATCAATTTTATTTTCTACTACCATACTCACCTTGTTTTCCTTTGTTTCCTTTTTTTTTCCAGGTACTTGCATAGCTGTGTATGAACATGCGAAGCAGAGGACTAACAAAATTAGTTCCAATCGTTGAAGATATTCGTGCTCTTGAAAGGGAATACTCTCGCGCGAGACGTGAACACAAACGCTTAGAACATTTAAGAAGGTTGGATTTGCAAATGGAGGATAACGTTGACCGCGACAACTAGCACACTATTGGTGCTGGTGACAACCCGAACACTCACACCCAGCGTCATGGAATCACACCTCCTACTGTACAGAACAACAACTTCGAAATCAAGCACGGCTTGATAGCAATGGTACATGGGAACAAATTCCATGGTTTGCCAATGGAGGATCCACTCGACCACCTAGACGAGTTTGATCGCTTCTGCAGTCATACCAAGATCGACTGTGTGAGTGAGGACGCTTTTAAGTTGCGTCTATTTCAAATCTCTTTTGGAGAGAAAGCACATCAGTGGGAGAAGTCTCTTCCCAGGAACTCAATCACCACTTGGGATGCTTGCAAGAAAGATTTTCTTGCCAAATTCTTCTCCACATCTCGTGCAGCAAGATTGAGGAATGACATATCTGGTTTTTCACAGCGAAACGCTGAAACCTTCTCTAAAGCATGGGAACGCTTCAAGAATTACACTCTGCAATGTCCTCATCACGTTTTCAGCAAAGCATCCCTCCTCAGCACACTATATCGCGGTGCTCTACCAAAGATACGCATGTTGCTTGAGACAGCAAGCAACAATAATTTCCTTAACAAGAGTGTTGATGCATTTAAGTTTTGAGGTTTGGTTTTGGTGTTCTAGGTACCTTGGAGACAAGTCTTTAGCATTAAGCAGATAAATCAAGCCAAGTGTTTGATTCACCATCGAGCCAAGGAATTGCATTGCCGATGCACGGGCCAAGCTCGATTGGGCCATGGAAATTATGATCGAGTCACGCGATACCATTGAGCCGAGCATACCATCGAGCCATGTTCAAATACCATTAAGCCACATTAGCCGAGCCATGATCGAGCTAGAAAAGGGCATGATCGAGCCGCGTCTTTGTCTCCATTGAGCCGGGTCCAGGCTGAAAGAACCGAAAGAGATGCGATCAAGCCACTCAATTTTCTTGGTCAAGCTGAAACAATGCTTGATCAATCCAAGCTTCCAAACATCACTTCCATCACCCTCACTGTTTCCTCTTGAACCTCACCCACATAAATCACCTTTGTTTGTCCTCCACGACCCTTCACTTTACTTAACATCCACAAGCTTCAACAACGCCTCTCCTCCACATGCACATCTCTACCCTCACTCTATATAAGGGAGTTCCCACTTCTCTAATACTCTCATCACTTTCATACGACCATAACTCTTTTTGAAATCACCTTCTTTGATCAACAAATTTAACTGCAATCTCAAGATTCAACGAATTTCAAAAATCATCAAGTTCGTTTTTTAACTCTTAAACTCGTGAAATCTTGATTCAAAATTTTTGAAATTTTGTTTTGGTTTCAACCCTTCTTCTGAAAGTTTTTGTTTCTTGGCTTTTGAACATACAATCCGAAGGTTTAACACATCGATTTTGACTATACGTGATTCTGGGGTTTGATTTTTATAGAGTCATTCAAACACGTTTTCACATAACGCTACTTAACGACTTTAAACTCTTTTACATAAATTGCCATGTCAAACAGAAGAACCTTCGGCAGTTCGAGTGAACCTTGAGTTGAGGAGTTATACACAACCTTAATGCAAGTGGAATTTGCAGAATCAACATTCCCATATTCAGAGGCCTTGGGAATCCTTGGCATCCTCGATGAGTTCAAGGACATATTGGGGTACATGGGAATATCAAGTATGATTGGAATGGAACATAATGCTCGACAGCAATATACATGCATGTTTTTAGCCTCTCTGGAAGTATTCTACTCTGAGGGGTGGGAAGGTGATCAAAATGGAGGAGGTTTCATAACCTTCAAGCAATTGAATGGCCAATCTAAGAGTTTCAATTTCCTTCACTTGGACTATATTTAAGGTTTCAAGTGTATGAGGTTTCAACCAGACACATTTGAATATTCCAGAAGAGATAGAGCTTATTTGGGATGTAGTAGGATCCAAGAATTTCCAAATATGCAAGACCAATGGCGCATGCATCTGTCACCCGACGATTAGATATGTCCACCAAATTATCGCCCACTCATTCTTCTCTCGAAGAGATACAAGCAAAATCTTAGCAGAGGAGATGGATTTCCTGTGACTTGGCGTCTACCAACATGTCCGCAACACCTTGCAAGACGAAGCATTATTTCCCAACATCATCGAAGCAAAACCCTGCTGATAATAGGGATTTTGGGTCACTGGGTTATCAATCAACCCATNAAGCAATATGGATGTATTGGATGCTTTAAAGTCAAGCTAATGTTAAAAGGGGGTTTTGGTTGCTAAAAGGTCCTAAGTGCAATGAATGTAAAAAAGCATAAAAACAGAGAAAGGCTTAAAACACTTTTGGATGCAAAACAAAGTAAA
>OVBE01015104.1:0-11681 GCA_900406425.1 Iberis pinnata | reverse complement strand
TTACGACTCTCTGCCATTTTCTTAAGCAAAATATCATCTTTGTCTCTTTCATTCTCCGCTAACTTCACAAACTCTTCACAAGTTATCTCTGGATGCCACTTAGTCCCACAAGCTACACAAACCATTCTATTACAATGAGGACATTCGGATTCAGTCATCTTCTCTTCTTCATCTAAGAAAAGCAAAGCTGAACAATCTTTATAAGGACAATAGAATCTTTTAGAACCCATTACAAGTGACTCACAAAGAGAATCACCCCATCGATCAAAAACCTCTTTTGGTAAGATTAATCGACATAACTCTGGCTCAAGCTTGCCTGAACAACCAGAAGCAGGACATGTGATGTAAAGTATGTTGTTTTGTAATTTAGCTGCAATGTGTTTTGATACACAATCTTTGCAATAACTATGTGAACATCCATTGATTTGAAATGATTCGATTATGTGTTTTGATTCAACACAAATCTCACATTCAAATCGTTTTTGTTCTTGAGATTTGAAGATTGGTGGAAAATTGAGAACTCTGACTACTTCATCATCATCATCATCATCATCTTGGTTGTTGTATTGATCAAGATCTATAAAGATTGGTGATTTGGAGAAAGCTTTGAGATGGCGATGGCGATCACGGTCGTAGTCTTCGACGGAGATGGCGTCACGCTTGGTGGAACCACGGGAGGAGAGAGGTGTAAAGAAGATGAAACAGTCGACGTCTTCGCCTCCGGAGAGGTTAACGGTCGCTGCATTTAGAGAATGAGTGGCCATTTTGGTTGATTGGGGAATCTCAGAACGATTAGGGTTTATGAAGATTTCTAAAATTTGGTTAGTTTCCAAAGCGACTATGAGAGTGTTTAAATGTGACATAAATTAAAGACAGTGTGACATATGTATATTCCCGGTGCAATATGTGAAGTCATAAGTTGGACCACAACTACCTATTAGTTAATTCGGAGTACTTGTTTAGTCCTACCTAAATAGTAAATACCTCATTTAAATATTGGGAAAAAGGTAAAAAAAAAAAAGCCTTAACTTTCAAAATTGGTCACTTTTAAGAAGTGATAGTTTAAAGCCTAAACTTTTTTTGACTATTAAAATTAAATAGAGAATTTATGTTGACTATCTCTTTAAGGCATATTGATTTATTGACTAACAGATTATTATGTTAGACGTTAAACTTCTGTTTAATGCTAAACTAGGTCGTTTTATTTTAATTAAAAACGGCGTCGTACGTCTCTTTAATCAATATCGACTAGAAGCTATTTTTCCCCAATTCCAAAACAAAAAAAAACCCTAGTTCACGATTTCTTCTTCTGAAATGGTAGGTTCTTCGAATTCTAGCTCGGTGACATCGAGATTTAGCAGAGATCGTGGAATACCAACGAAGTGTTCATGTGGATTAGGAGTGATGATTCATACAGGTAAAACCAAAGACAATCCAGGAAGACCTTTCTTCAGATGTGTAAGCAAAAGAGATATGAATTTATGGGATCAAAGAGATGTAAGTTTTGATTTTGTATTGTCAAATCCGAATATCATTAGTAATAATCAAAATATGATTGATAAGAGTCTAATGTAAACTAAGTTTTTTATTGGAATTAGTAAAATAAGAGAAGAATGAAAGTAAAGTTTGTTCTGATTTTGATTAGTAGAATGCAAACTAAGTTTTTTACTAGAATTAGTAAAATAAGAGAAGAATTTAAAGTAAGGTTTGTTTTTATTTTGATTAGAAGAATGCAAATTAAGTTTTTTACTGGAATTAGTAAAATAAGAGAAAAATTTAAAGTAAGGTTTGTTTTAATTTTGATTAGTAGAATGCAAATTAAGTTTTTTACTGGAATTAGTAAAAGAAAAAGAAAAATTTAAAGTAAGGTTTGTTTTGATTTTGATTAGTAGAATGTAAACTAAGCTTTTTACTGCATAGTACACTTCATCATAATCTCCATCGCCCACAATCTCCCCACTAATATGTTCATCAACTTCTTGAATCTCTTCCACACTTTTTTGTTTCTTCTTCTGATACGTTTAGATTTCGGTGGAGGAATAGCTTCGTTTACAACTTCATCTTCTTCTCCTATCATCGGACCTGTCATCGAAAATTTCAGAAGAAATAAATCATGAAATTGTACGACATCGATTTTGGAATTGGGGGAAAAATTTCTTCAACGCGATCTTGATTACAGAGACGTACGACGTCGTTTTTAATTAAATTAATACGACCCAGTTTAGCGTTAAACGGAGGTTTAACGTCTAACTTAATAATCTGTTAGTCAATAAGTCAATATGCCTTAAAGAGATATTCAACATAAGTTCTCTATTTAATTTTAATAGTCAAAAAAATTTTAGGCTTTAAACTTTCATTCCAGAAGTTTGGGCTTTAAAGTGACCAATTTTGAAAGTTGAAGCTTTTTTTGGCCTTTTCCCTTTAAATATTAAGAACTACCTATTAGTTAATAAATTTTTTCAACCTATGTATTCGATGAAAATAGATGTGAAATTATTATCAGGAATCAAATCCGAACTATATATATATTAAATATATTTAAAACATATATTTTAATATATTTTTTAAAAATATGTATTATGTTACTTTAATAAAACACTTAAATAATTTAACCAACAATTGATGGCCAACGACATCGGAAGAAAAGTGAATCGGCTTAGTTTGGTTGTTCGTTGCCTCAATCCACTTTATCAGAGTGTGCATGTATTAAAGCATACTATGCCGAAAGCATGAAAAATAAAAAGACGAATTGAAAGCAAGGTATTAAATGAGCGAACAAGCCAATTCTTTTTTAGGCATGAGCATCATCTCTTGCATGTTCTGGAATCTAGCCTTTGGTGTTTTAAGGATTGGATGCTTGTTGTTGATAGATGGACAAGATGTACCTATCATGGTTACTCCAACATGTCATTTTATGGGTAAAGGATATTCCAGATGATGAGAGAGATGAACAAATGTTATGAGAACTTGGTCAAATACTTGGGTCAATTGAAGATGTTTGATTACAAGAACCAAATAATGGTAAGCATGTTGAATCTTGGGTACGCATTAAAATGGATATCTCCAAAAAAGCTGATTTTCATAATATATGTGCAATTTTCACCTAGACCACCAATCAAGATCAGACTACAATATGAGAAGCTCATAAAATTTTGTTTCCGTTGGAGACCTTACACATGTTGATTTTGGTTGTACTGTTGATGTGGAAAATCAAGTGTCTGAATATATTTTATTAGATCCCCTAACTAATGAACAAGTCCAAGCCCTTTGTGCAATCCCAAATGATGCACCTAATCTTCTTCCTTATGGTAATCATTCACAGCCACTGTTACAATTACATGCTCACACGTATGCTCTTATCAGGTCTCGTCAACACAAACTCAGGATAAAGTTTAATTTGAAAAGAAAAGTTGATCATGCTCAAATAGAAGATGAATGTTCTACTAGTCGTCAGAATGTTGAATCATCACAAAGTCTAAAGGGGAGGATGGATACCCCTAAACCACCCCCTGCCCCATAAATCTTTTACACTAAAATTGTCAGGGGCTAGATAATCTCCTGACAATTCGTCAACTTTTTAAAATCTGGAGTACATATAAGTTAGATATAATTTTCCTCACGAAACTATGAACACATATACTTTTATCAGTAATCTTTGTAATAATCTAGGTTATGCTAAATGTTTTTTGCATTCCCCTATAGGAAAGCAAGGTGGGATGGCAATATTTTGGCATGAAGATATTGACTTGGATCCTCCTTTGGTGCTTGCTGCACATTATAACGCATTTTGTGTCACTAATAAAGGTCTTTTTTATAAGTTATGCTATATTTATGGACCTTCAAATCCCACTGCCACAAAACATTTATAGAAGTCACTTAGTCAGAGAACTGGTTCAAGTAGCTCCACCCTGAAGATGAGCATTTATTTGTGTGATTTTAATGATATCTATGATCCTTCAGAAAAATCAGGTGGTGGTAGACATACAGTGAGTAGCTTGGCCTCTTTTGAACATATGATAAACAATTTGGGCTTAATGGATGTTAAATATTATAGATGAGCATATAGTTGGTGTGGAAATATGCATGATCACACTATAAGGTCTAGGGTTGGTCATATTATGGAAAATGTAAATTGGTCAAATAGCTTTCCTAGTGCCTATATGAGATTGCTTGATTGGGGAGCTTCAGACCAACATCCTTTATTGTTAAACACGTCAACCAAAAGATGGTCAAGCCATGGTTTGTTTAAATATGACAATAGATGGAAGGATGACCAAAGGGTTTTATAAGAGGTTGGTGATATTTGGCGCTCTCAATTTGCATTCGTATCTTCGAACCAACTTTCTAGAGTCTTGTCTGCTTGTCGAAGTAGTCTTGCCAAATAGAAAAAAGAAAATGCAACAAACACTCAACTCATTATTCATGAAGCAAAGAGGAAGCTTCAATCAGCTTATGAGTCTCATCCTCTGAATTACTTTCTCATCTCGGATCTTAAATCTCAGTTGGCTAATGCTTATAAACAGGAAGAATTCTACTATAAAGTAAAGAGTAGGATGCAATGGTTGCAAGAAGGTGATAGAAATATACGATATATTAACTCTAAGATGAAACATAGGCGCAATATGAATCGGATACTGATGGTGGAAGATAGTGGAGGAATTATGAGGCATGAAGAGCATCATATACATTCAAGTATTCATTATATATTTTCAATCTTTATTCTCTCAGCCTACAACTAATACCCATCACTATTCTGATTTTGATAGATTGTTGCCTAGAATGTCCTTTGAAATGAATGAAACTCTTACAAAAGAGGTTACAATAGTGAAAATTACCAAGGCTCTCAATCAGATTGGTGAAGGAAAGGCTCTTGGGCCCGATGGTCTTACCTCAAGTTTCTTCAAAAATCATTGGAGCACAGTTTCTGCAGCCTCAATTGAATTTATCCAAGCTTTCTTCAGACATAATACGCTGGATATTGGTATTAATCATATATTTTTGTATCTCATTCCCAAAATAACAAATCCCCAAAACCTTAAAGATTTTAGGCCTATTAGTTTAGAAAATGTGGCATATAAACTAATTGCTAAGATCCTAGCAAATAGGCTTAAACCATAGCTGCAAAGAATTATCTCAGTTAATCAGTCAACATTTATACCCGAAAGAATGATTACATATAATGTGTTATTAGCTCATGAAATGTTGCATTCCTTGAATACACGTAAAAGACTTAAACCTTCAATGGCTATGAAGTTGGATATAATTAAAGCTTTTGACAAGGTTCTTTGGAATTTTTTAGAATTTATGCTCAAAAAATTAGGTTTTGCAGATAAATAGGGTGGTTGAATTATGAAGTGGGTCAAAACACCAACTTTCTTAGTTCTGATCAATGGATGCAACACATGAACAATTACTTCCCAAAGAGGTATTAGACATGGTGACCCAATATCACCTTATCTTTATCTAATTGTTTAGAAGGGCTGTCATTTCTATTACAAGATTTGGTTGCTAGAAAGTTAATATATGGTTTTAAAGAAAGTATACATGAGCTTGCAATACCGCGTTTACTATTTGCAGATTATTGTCTTCATTTAGATTATACTGAACGAAATCATCTAATGAAATGTCAAGCAATTTATGCTTCTATATAAGGCCATGCATTTAATTTTCAAGTCTGCAATGATGTTTAGCAGGCATTGCCCTTTCTCCTTTCAGCACCAAATTCAAAATCTTATAGGTATCTCTAAAATTGGTGGTATGGAGAAATATTTGGGGCTATGTGAGACTATAGGGAAAAATAAAATGCAGACTTTCTCATAAATCTTACAGAGAGTCCAAGCTAAATTAAAAAACTAGTCTTCAAGATTATTCTCTTTTGCATGCCGTGAAACAATGTTTAAAGTCGTATTTACAACTCTACCATCATATGATATGTCGTATTTTCTAGTCACCAACTACAATTATCAAGAAGATTACAAGTCTGGTGCGCCAATTATAGTGGAGTTCAAATTTGGACAGACACAAAATCAACTGGATTTCATGGCAGAAGATGACAATGTCAAAGGCCTATGGGGGTTTGGGATTTAGGGATCTCAAAACATTTAATATGGCAATGGTAGCAAAGCAGAGCTGGAGATTACTTACTCAAATATTATCCATTCTACTTTAGGTATAATCTGTTAAATATTATTGGGATCGTTCTATCTTAGATATACCTTTATGTTCTGCACCTAGTCATGATTGGAGGATTATACATCAAGGTATTCAGTTTGTTAAGAATGAGATTAATTGGGTGGTGGGTAATGGACGACCTATCAGAATTTGGAAAGATAAATGGATAGAAAAGCCTAGTCCCACCCTAGCTCAATTTTCTGACAGACCTATGATGTAGAGGAAACTGTCTTAGCTTTGCTAGATCATACATGTTTAAACTGGTCACTAGAAGCTCTCTCTTCTCTAAGTCCACAAGATTTAGAATGGATACAAAAAATTTGGCAATCATTATATGGGTTCCTGACAGACCAATTTGGCATCATTCTAAGTCAGGAGAATATTATGACAAAACAAGGTATCATGTGCTACATAACATTCTAAGCCAACCAGTGTTTTTGCCTAATCAAGTTTTTCCCATGATTTGGAAACTCCATGTACCAAACAATATTAAGCATTTTATATGGAGATTATTAAATGAAGGGATAACAACTAATACTCAGTATCATAAGAGAGGAATTAGATTGGATACTACATGTTACCTATGTTGGGAAGTTCTTGAAACAACACTTCATGTTTTTTTTCCAGAATAGAGTTTCAGAGAGATATGGATGCTGGCTTCGTTTGAAGTTAATCCAATAGAAGGCTTCTCTGATAATCTGCATGATACTTTACAATATGCTTTGACTTTACCTATGAGCCAAATATAAGATCTCAGCCATATCTACAGCTTATCTCCATTCTTCTATGGAGAATCTTGAAACTAGGGAATGGTATTATATTTGAAGGGAAACATTGGTCTATTCCTGATGTAATACATCAGACTTTGATTGATGTCAAAACCTAGTCTATAGCTTCACATCAGCTGAGTCATTCAGACAAAATTCCATCTTATCAACCTTCATCATCCATTATTAATATGTCTTTGTTTTCTTCACCGGTACTTTCGTCAGATGCTTCATGGAGGACATCCGATGCTATAACAGGAATTGGCTGGAGTATGGAACATAATAGGAATATATGCAAGGAGAAACCTCAATTTCATATGTATCATCTACTTTTGAAGCAGAAGCAATGGCAATTCGTGAAGGTCTTGTTCAAATATGCAGATTTGGCTATACTAATGTTGTCCTATGTTTAGACTGTCAAGAAATAACGAAGCTGATGCAACAACATTTACATGAGTCTACTCATACTTGGATATAGAGAAGAAGAAGTTATATTCTTCTCCAAGATATCCTTAAGATAGTTGTTACGTTAAATACTATATCATTTGTGTATATGCCTAGAACTCAAAACTTGTTAGCTCAAAGTAAAAGCTCGTAGAGATAATGTTCTACTTTTTGTAAAACTTTTATCTTAAGTTAATATATATATCTTATGACAAAAAAATATCTTTATTATTTTAAAGTATATAGATTTATTTCCTTTTAAAAGTACCTTTAAATATAATTTTATAATCAGTTTTTCCTTAAAAAAAATTCGAGATCTTAAAAAAATTTAGTTTAAAAAAAGTTCAGTTATTTTTTTAAAAAAATTTGGCTTCATATCCAGATCTTTCTCACCCCTACATGAAAATATTCTTTTTATTATCAACAAAAAGTTAAACTTTTCTTTTCCATCTAGATAAAAAAGAAAACAAACAAAACATATAGACATTGCCGGCGTCCAGAATAGAACAGACTCGGAGACAATAAAAACGCAACAAAAGTGCCAATAAAACGCGAGAAGAACCATATGATGACTCAAACAACCGACCTACCAATAAACGAGATACCCAGAATGAAGAAGAGCTAATGCAACGACGAGAGCTCGGGAAGATGGATGACCACTACTAGCTAGGACAAGTTTCCATGAGAGACGGAGAAAAGAAATCCGTCAATAAATCCCAACCGAGGAGCACTAACGGGGCCGAATGAAAGCCCAAAAAATAGCTTCAAGGGCTATAAGGAGAGGAAAAAAGTTGATTGACCAAGAAGCGAGAACCACCCAACGAACAATGAAAGACCGATACCAAACCAGCTGAAGTGAGCACCACCAAGAAAAGACGAAAAGAGAGGAGCAAATCTGGCCAGAAAATGAGTCGACAAAGCCTAACCGACATACCATTCTCTCAGACCACCCTACTACGACGAAGCGTCAAAACATAATCGAAGAAAGCAGACGCCAAAAAACCAGAAAAGCCAACCCAAACACCGAGGGAAGCAAACCAAAAAACAACAACAAGGACTGATCCCAAACACTGAGGGAAGCAAACCAAAAGACAACAACAAGGACTGATCCCAAAAACCAGCCAACGAAAACCACACAAAAAAACCAACAATAACTAAGCCGAGGGCACATCTAACCTGAAGAAATGGAAAACAAAGTTAAAGATCTTAAGAAACTGAGAAAGAGCTATTTACTAGGAGAGAATAATCCCCAAAAGACTAGCACCGAAACCTAATCACACCTTTCGATCCGACTCCGGAATTAACCGTAGATGAACCCAACTCAAGCCCTCGACAAAATTGCAATCGATGGGTCAACAAGATGGAGCACCGATAATCACCTCCAGAGCATCACCGAGAGAACTGCATCACCGTAGAGTAACAGATCGAGAAGGGAAAAAGATCCGGTGAAGACAAAGGACTCCAAAAGAAGCCGACGACGACCATAAATCACTGGAGACCGAAGAGTAACCAAAAGGAAAAGCAAAAGGTCTGGCCCCGGCGCTGCATGAACCGCCAATGACCGGACAAGACAAAGCTCGAGATCGAGAGTTCTTTGGTGGCGTGCTTTTGGAGAGCAAACTTAGGTCCCTTAAAACCGATACTATACAAAAAAGTTAAGCTTAAACCTAGATTGTAACATAAAAAATCTGTACTAGAAAAAGAGAATTTGTAACTCACAATAAGATGACACGTAAGCTTTCCTTCTTTTGACATATCATCATATTAAAAATCAATTAGAGAAATTTGTTAAATAAAAATTGATGCTATTCATCTTCTCGAAACTGACGATTTGTTTCTCATTTTTTAAACTTGGGATTCATCTTTCTCATTCCCAATTGTGACCTTCATAAATTCCGAGGTATCTTGCTTGCTCTTTATATCACTATATCTAAATCTCCTTCTATTTCTCTCGCATTTTCGAATTTTCTTGTTATATTTAGGGTTTCTAAAAGGGGAATAAAAAGGCAAAGAGTCTGGTTCAGGTTCGAGTTTGGAAAGTGGTAGCGAGTCCGAATGGGAGAAGAAAGAGAGACATATAAGTAGAAAGGCGAGAGTAAAAAGGAAATCATATTAGAAATCTCGGAGAAAAGGAAGTAGGAAATACCATGATGATTCGAGTAGTAAATCATAGTCGGATGATTTTTTGAAATACTCAAAATCTGAGGAGTGTGAGAGTGAGGATGAGCGGAAGAGGAGGAGAGGAAGAAAAGAGAAAGAGAGGAGAAGAAAAGGAAGCGAAGAGGAAATATGAGAAAGGGGAGAAAGAAGCTGTGACTGAATCATGGAGAAAGTATGAAATCTTTAGAGAAACTGATATGTGGTAAAGATTATGTTTTTTAGTAAGCATTTTTCTTGATTTTATAATTTTGTTAGCTATTCTTGATATTGAAGGGAATGATTACTTATATGGTAAGAATTAATGACTATAGTTCACATCATAGTTGCTTGAAGTAAAAGAGGTAGACTACACAGATTTTATATGATCCTATTTTGCTTTGGAATTCAATCCAATAATTTAAATTCTCTCTGCTCTCATAGGTTAACTTGGAAAGCTTTATACCTAGGGAAGAAAAGAAAATGTTCAAAAAGTATGTACCATAATTTATCTCGAGATTTTATGTTTATATGAAGTTCTCAAGATTTATATCATGATTGTTATGCAGTTTTATAGAGGATCACAATACTGGTACATTTACTTCCAAAAAGTAAGATTCTTTTGTTGTGATTGTTGAAATAAATTTTATGGTGAAAGACTAATTGTTCATTCTTGATTCCAGATACTATGACATTGATGGTTACTAGAGACGTAAGTCGAAAAAAGAGATAAATGTAATCTTATTTTCCAAAAAGAAAAATCTACGTTTTCATGTTATAATGTAAAATGTGACTGTCTATACTCTCTCTCTCTCTCTCTCTCTCTCTCCTTCTCTATGTTCTTCAGAAGAAATTCATATTTTTCCCTCGAATGATCGGTAAGATTTTTCTTTCAAATTGTATCAGTGGTTAAGGTTATACTCCTCCGTGTTTGTTTCTGGATTTGGCGACGATTCTACTTCGAAATCATTGCTTCTCTGGTGATTTTCTGTAACTTGAGTTCTTCTATGGCTAGATTTCCTCATTTTCGTCCCAAATCTAATTTGAATTGCTTGTGTAAGAGCTACTTTGAGCAGTTTTCTAAATACTTTTGGTTTATATATGGTGTGGTTTTCTAAAAATTCGATTTTAGTTATGTGTGTATTGGATTGATAATGCATTTCTTCACTTGGTTTTGGTTAGCAAATTTATACAGATGTTAATTCATAGCTTAGTAGACATTATTGATTTTTTTGTTTTATGCATTTGTAATCTGAGCAAGTTGAGAAGATGGTTTCAGAGACTTGATTTCGTAATCTGTGGAGGTTTCCAAAGAAACATGAAAAAGGTAAATAAAGAGAAGGTGGTTCTCGAAACATAAGCGTTTGAGGTTGCAAGTTTGCTATCGAAGTTTGTTCATTTGTGGCAAGAACGTTGCAAGGCTCAGAGAGGAGATTACACATTCCACAAGTATAAATAAGTTAGTTTCAGAAGACAATGATTTAGTTGTAAGATTGTTGTGCGATGAAATGATGGAAAAAGTAGAGAATGTAGCCAAAGCTGTAGCTAAGCTCGCTGTAAAATGCAATGATCCCAACATGCAATGATCCTAAGATGAAGAGCTTTGAGAATTTTTTCATTGAGATGATGAAGACTGAGACTGATCCATATGGTTGGCAGTTTGGGTGGAAGAAAATGGATAGAAAAGTGAAGAAAATGGAACATTTCAACTCATCGAGTGCAAGTGTCTACCAAGAGAATGAGATTTTGCTAGATCTTAAATAAAATTGTAAGAAAATAATGAGAAATGAATATGCTGGAGTGTCAGAAAAAAAGTTACATGGAAAAGAAGTGAAGAATATGCATGAAGTGTCTCTTTCGAACTGTATTTATAACTATACCGTCCTTATCTTGGTTAGATCAAATTTTCAAAAGTCTAAGTAGGACCAAACATGTTTTTGGCGTTAGTTACAGATCATAATCTATTGATATTAGCTCTGCATATACTAACTTGAAAGATATCTTCTTTAATTCTCCTTTTAGTTCGGATTCTATGAGAAAAAATTGTTGCCCACACTTAAATGTTCAAAAAATAATTTGTATTAATCTATTTAACATCTCCAAAATTTTGTTTACACTTTATTTTCAAAACTCCACGACCTCATAATAATTATTCTAAACATA
>OVBE01015103.1:0-11681 GCA_900406425.1 Iberis pinnata | reverse complement strand
AGATAAACATCAGAGAGCTCAGGTTCGCTTCCTCCTGTCATTCCTTTTCCTCTAATCATCCCTTTAGACCCATCACCAAAAGATACTTTTCCAGTTGAAACTTCTTGAAACTCATTCAACTTTCTCTGAATGCCAGTCATGTGTCATGAGCAGCCACTATCAAAGTACCAAGATTCTTCAGTTACATCTGTTTCTGGTGAGAATGCCACATGACAGACAGTCTGTGCTTGAGGATGTTACCACCGTTTGCTTATTTGAAATCAATTCAACGGTTAAATAAAATGTTATGGCAGTGCTATTGGAGAGTAGTCAAGTTGTGTCGTAGAAGAAGCACGCGTAAGACCGATTCAACAAATATTTTTCCCAAAATTTTATGAGCAACGTTTCTGATCGATCGACCAATCCTACGATATTGACCATCCGATATTGACCGTCCCTTTTTCTGCAGAGACTGAGTCGATCGAGGAGAGGGATCAATCAATCCTAACCCACATACAAGTGAAGAAAATAAGGAAATTTGCACTTTTGACCTCTAGAGAAAATTATGAAATTACCAATTTTTTTTTTTTTAGGATATATAATCCTTGTTTTTACTTTTCTTTTTACTCTTTTATTTTCTTTTGGAGTTTAACTTTTCAGGGCGAAGAGATACAGACCTCTGTATTTTGGTTGAGAGATGTAGGGTATGGTGTTAATGAATTCTATGAACTTCTCCATCTTTATTTGTAATACATGAGTAGAATGTTAGGAATCAACGAGAGCTAGTTTTTGTGTTGTATTTCATATCCACTAATATTCCGAGAAGATTAGTCTAGTTTTTTGTGTTATAATTAACTATGTTAATCTTGTTTCTAGGTGGATTTCACTTTGTTTGATGCTTTTTCATAAATTCTAAATCATTTGAGTATTTGTTTTAAGTTACAATTAAACAACAAAATAAATATCCTTTTATCTTAGCAAGATTCTTAAAATGATCGTGCAATACTAGTATGAATTCAGGAAACACATGATAAACAAGAATTTGCTAAATTCTATGTCTAAGCAAATTTATTAAGTCTAATTATATGGCTATAGTACCTAAGATATCAATCCAATTCACATATGCAATCAACACAATAGAACTTAGGAAAATTATATTTAGTCTAAGCCAATAAGATTGATTGGTTTTAGATATTCAAACATGAATAAATCAAAAAGTCAATAAAAGTCAACAATACAAAAGTCAACAGTAATTAGCAAAAGTCAACAAAAAATTAAACTTGAAAATAACATGATTAGAAGAAGATTTGATAAGATTAAAAGCAATCAACAAGAAATCAAACTTAAATAAGCATAAGATTCAAAAGGATTACAAAGAGTTCTTAAAAAAATCAAAGTTTAAAAAGATAAGATCCCATAAAATAAGGTTTTAAAAGCTTATATAGTCTCTTAAAAATTGTATTGGGTTAACCTAAAACACTTGGGTCAACCCAAGTTTAAATGGGTAAAGTCTGGAAGAAAATGTTGAAATGTTGACTTTTTTACTCATACTAGTTTGGTGCAAACCGGTGCAACAAACTGGTATGAGTTCTTTAATTTTGCACCGGTTGCAAAAACCGGTGCAACTAAACGCGTTAGGTCCCTAATTTTAGCTGAATTAATACTGGTATTGGTTTTGCAATTTCTTTTTTGAGCTCCTTTTTGATCATTTTCATCGGTTTTGATTTTAATTCAGCTCCGCACCTCTTAAACACCTGAAATATGCAATAATGTGCAAAATGACGTAGATATTATATATTACATTGCTAAATTAAATAATAAAGCAAGAAGATCATGTTATTAAATTTTAACAATTATAACTTATTTTATTCTATCATATTTGAATTTGAAAGTTGTGTATTCTAAACATATATAACATTTTCTACATGTTATTTAATATTATTTAATATGTTGATAAAATAAATTATATATGTTATTTATGTATTAGTTATATATTTATTATCTTATATATTCAATTTCTAAAATTTATATTTCTTCCCAAAGTTAAAAATATTATTAGAAATAATAATTGTATCGTATTTTAGTGTCTAATAATTCTATCAGGAATGACCAAAATTAAAAACATGGTATATAATTTTCTGTTTTAAACATTAACCTCTAATATATATAAGTAAGTAAATATGTAACTGAACAATCAAATTGATAATAGGGTTTTAAGCCTATTGGGTATCAATTCCCATCGTTGTAGTATAGATGGGTTTGTCAATCCATAATGAGAATGTACTAAACAATCTGGATGTAATAGATTCCTTAAAGTCAAGTAAAGTGTTAAAAGGGGTTTGTTGCTAAAAGGTCCTAAGTGCAAATGAACATAAAAAGCATAAAGACAGAAAGAAGCATAGAACACTTAAATGCAATACAGAGTAAATGCAAGAAAGGGTAAAAGGTACAAGCAATGTAAAGCATCTTCAGAGGACAAAGGGTAATTGACTAAGGAATCCATCCTGGGTTACCTAAGTACCTAACATACCTCATATAATGAGCTAATCCCTATACAGTAGCTACACATACAATCAATTCCAATTCCTTGGCAACCAAACTCAAGCAAAGCAATCACAAACTCAACTGCCGTCATAGACGGTGACTACCTAGCATGCATTAACAACTACTACTCTTTTCAATAAGTTTCCCAAGATCTATTAACAGAGAAGGGGAAACGAATCTCTGAACCCACCTTGGTCCGGTCACCTTCAATGACTCACCTTCCGGTGTTGAAGGGCCTAACGGCGGGTCTTCGAATCCCTTCCGGGTGGAAGTACAATCATCATTAAGCTAAGGTGAAACAGAAAGGATCTAAGAACAAACAACTTAGGTACTAAGGCGAACCCAGAACATCAAACCTAATCTACCCCCATCCTCAGGAACTTAGTGAGNCATAACTTCAAAGGTAAACATGCAGATCTGGGAAAAACAGATGAAGAACAACAAGAACATAAACCCAGAAATGAAGAACAACAATGAAGCAGTAAACTAAAACAGGAGATTAAAGCTTAAAACGTAAATCAGCATGTACTAGATATGCAACAAAGTAAAGCTAAGCAAGAAAGCTAAAGAAAAACAGAAGACTAACTAAGAACTTGAAAGAAATCTGGTTTTTACACCAAGAACATGACGAACAACTTAAGAAAATAAAACCTAAGACAAAAACCTAAAAAGGAAAGAAAAACTAAAGCTTGTGCTAATGGAGGTGAATTAGGGATTTTATAGTGTTAAGAGAAAGCCCTAATTCGCACTAAAGACACAATGCCAATCATTATCTTGGATCTTGGGCATTGATTCAGGTGGTATCCGGATTTGAGTTGGTCGGATCGGAGCGTGTTTGACTTCGAGTTGGTAAGTGCATGATTGATCGGAGCTGAAAACGCTTGCATGAGATCGATCCAACTGAGATGCGTGTGCAACATCCTATATGCAACTACATGATATGCAAATGACACTATGTTTTTGAAGAAAAATTTTCAGATTTTTATGAGTTTTTCAATTATAATAGATGCTATATGAAATGCATTGCAAGTTGGAGACAAAGTAACAAACAAGAAGATTTCATTAAATAACAAGGGGTGTCCTTTCGAATCCACCCCCAAACTCGAATTACACAGTCTCTGTGTAATCCAAATTGTTGGGTTGGAATCTAGGAAGGACATGATAGATATAAATCATTAAAAACATTTTAATCAAGAGCAACAAACGGAAACAGCCATCACAACAAGCAGACAAGAATCAAAGCATAGCAAGCGGATCAGACAATGAAGGAGGGGGTTGGGATGGACCTCCGTCGGCTTAGTCACCTAGGTGAAGGTTCGAGAAGGAGTCCATAGCTGACCCCATGGGCGTCAGATGTGAGATGATGTTCCTCAAATCATAGAAGTCATGACGGAACCCAAAATTATAATCCTGGTCGAAGGTAATTGTTCCGCGGTTGGGAAGTAATAGTACTCCTTGCCTCTGGTATTCAAGCTCGTATAGATAGCAAATTCAGGAGTTTAGACTTCCAATTATGAATCGCGTCTCTACCAGGTAATCCATGTTCACCAGTCTCGATGGGTAGATGGATCCTCTAGGTCGTACCCGAAGTCTCTTGAAAATTGGTGTTATCCACCCTCTGATGCTTAGTTCTGGTCCGTCTCGTCCTTCTGCATCCAAAGCCTTATTTTTGTACTCCAATAGTCCCTCTGAGAACAGCTTGAAGGAGCAAGGTTGAAGCCGGCTTAAGTTGGGGAACATATGCTGGTTATACAAGGAGTTGTGTAACCGGCGAGCAACACCGATTCGCAGGAACCTCAGTTCTTGCTTGATTACTGTTTCAGTTTCCTCTCTAGCATAGAATGAATGCAGTAGGATATGTTGTACGTATCTTATGGCTGGGTGGCGGATGCTTGAGCTTTTTGTTTGTCCTTGTTGAAAGTTGTCCGATGTTGTCCCATTCCAAAAGAATTCTACTTTTTCCTCAGCAATTTCAAAATTATTCGATTGGTACTTCATCCACATAAAACCGTAGATTTCCCATAGGTCTCCAAAAGTGACTCTCTTTGTTTCCCCATCCAAGGTTTTGAAAATTATAACACCTCCAAAAGTGTCATCAATGGCATTATCATCGAAACAGTAGACTACCCGTAGGTATGCAAGGAACATGCAAGTTTCCACCTGGTATGCTTCATGGTTATGGTTGACTATGTTTGATATCATCATCTGTCCTAGCATGTCTTGGACTTGTCTTCGGATGTCGAGAGTGTTCAGAGTCTCGAGATCATGAACATTGACCCTGTGAAGTCCAGTTGCATCAACTTCCCATAAATTTCTTCTTCTGAATGTCTTGCTTTGCGGTCACGCGACATTTTGGTCCCAAAAGGCAACACAGAAACAAAAGTGTGTGAGTGTTGTCCAAGCGCGGAAAGAGTTCAACAAGTTCTACATATGCATTCTTAAAATTAGATTGGGGACACAAGTTACTCTAATACTCAATAAGTCAAATTCATGGTTAGTCACTTCCTCTTCACTTTTAGTTCAAATTGATCTTTACAAGAATGAATTCGGTTTGACAAAAAAGTTTTTATTCATGAAAGAACAAAAATAATTTTATAAAACGTAAGTTGAAATCGATAAGAAATGATTAAGTTAAAAAAAGGAGAAGGGGTGAAACCGATTTGTGCAAGTGTTAAAGCTGATTGAGAATTCCTTTTTAGAGCAATGTTACTTGATGAAATTCCTTAGAGAAACCAAAAGAGTTTTTATAGAAGATTGTTTTGAAGTAGATGAAAGAAGAAGTTAGAGGTACTCCCTTATATATAGCCAATGGCGATTTTTGGGGGTATAGGTGGTGAGTGGAGGTTTGTAGTGGAGGAATAAAGATGGTGGATGTGGAGGAGGAGTAAAGAGGGAACATTGGGGTCTGGGTTGTGTAAGGGAATCTTGGAAAGCTTGAGTGGTCACTTCCCTTAGTGGTGGTGTAAGAGAGGTGATGTTTTTTCCATGGGATAAAAGGATGCAAGTGGGCAAGTGGGAATGGAGGTGTAGCTTTGTCCTTGAGTGAGAGGTGCTTTGATCGAATTATCAACACTTCTTTAGTTCAAATTGTTCTCATTTTTCTCGGGTTGACTGCATCTTAATTAACCGGTATTTAGTACTGAGATCGATCCAGACATAGGTGAGATCGATCTTGCATATTTTCTTCTTAGTCTTGCTTCACTTCCATGCACTTCCTTAGCTTCGTTTGAGACTTCACCAAAAACGTTGAATGATAGAGAGGGGGATCGATCCTGGTCTTAGATGGGGTCGATCTGAGGTGTGTTTGGATCGATTTCAGATCGATCTAGATGGTAAGATGAGATCGATCCCGGATCGATTTTGGTGAAGCTGTGAGATCGATCTCAAATCAATCCGGAGAAGACAGTGGGATCGATCTTGCAAGTGTTGATATTGATCCTGAAGTGTAGTGTTGGGATGGATCCTGCTGTGATGCTAAGGTAGATCCAGTCCATTCCGTGTTAAGTGCTGCTTTTCTGAAATCTCACAAATCCTTCCCGAAAACTCCTGAAAGTCCTGAAAAATCTCCAAAATGCGTTCATATGCAAATTATAATGAAAAGTCCTAAACATCATAAACTTACTAAAATAAACCATAAATGTGATGTATGCACGCTTTTAGACCTCATAATTGATGCTAATTGATATGTAAAATCCATAAAAATTCATATTCATCACAAACATTCATAACGGGAGGTGAAGATGAGGTCTTTTAGTTAAATTTTTATCATATGGAAGCAAGGCGTATAAATTAGAAGATCAAAAATTAATCAGAATCACAAAAGTGATGTTCTTCTACTTCACGTTCTGGGTCATTCAAATATTGTATAAGATGGACACGTGTAAAATTTTGTGCGAATCTGCAACAAAAACCTTACAATATCAGTATAGATATGGTTTCTCAAAAACTAATAACACATAAGTTTGTGTTTTGATGTTGAATGGTACTTTTACTGCCTATGATTTTATACAAATTTTATAAAATCAAACATTTAATAATATAAATTCTTCATAGTTAAGAAATAAAGAAATGGGAAATTTTTAATGTGGATTTCTGGTATACCATATTCCCTCTCTAACTCTCTCTCTCTAAAACTTATCTTTTCTCGGTAAGAATCGAGAGATGATGATTGAATAGAGGGCTCAACGCCGCTCAGGAGTTGAGTTCTCCGAAAATTCTAGCACTGAGAGACATAGCGGCCTGACGTTTCATCGTGGTGAACCAGGTGCCTTCTCCTTCCAAATACTATATTTTGAATCATGGAGAATTAATGGTTGTCCAAAGCATTTGCTTGATGGTATAGATATGCGCTCTAATGGGCCGCAACGAAGCAGGAAGGATGACGGAGGTCAATGGTGTAGATCTGGCTTCAAGAGAGTTGAAAAGGTTACAACTGGTCTTTGTCATGGCGGCTCAAAGTCTTTTATAGTCTAAAAAGTAAAAATAGCAAAATATGGAAATTGGATAATCTTGAGGTCTTGGATGCGAAATTGTAAAATTTCATGTTCTTCTTGGGTAAAATGGTCGATCGATCTCTCTGTTGTACGCTCGATCTGTTGTTTTGGATTTTTCCAGGAGAAAATGCTCGATCGGGCACCAGTGTTGCCCGATCGTTCTCTCTGTTGTACGATCGATCTATTGCTTCAGATTTTTCCAGGAGAAAATGCCCGATCGGGCACCAGTGTTGCCCGATCGTGCACTTATCTAAACTGATTACTCGATCGATCTCCATAGTGCACGATTGATCACTTCGTTCTGCATTTATCCAATTTTTCTGATTTAGTCTAAAATGCCCATTTTTGCTCCAATACGACCCGTACACCCAGAATCCTGAAAATAGACCAAATATGCAGAATAGCAGAAATAAGTGACCACTATTATGCATTAAAACCAAGCAATATCAACTTCCAGACATAGATCTTAGCTTGTCATCAAGTAAAACAAGATTTAGTCTAGAGAAGAGGTTTGAAAAGGACCACACAAACTCGCAAAATCTCAGCAACCATAAGCATAGTTTCAAAATCCAAAACACACCTATCTCAAACAACTACTTTGAATGAATTTTTTACCACCACTAAACCAATAACCTGTTTCCTACTCTAAATCCCAAATCAATCAACTATCAGATCATATCATTCAGCTCTTTTAAATTACATTAAGTTCAGATACATGCATTCTCACCTATGGTATATCAATCAATTTTATTCAAGTACCTTTTCTATCTAAATGCCCATACCAAACAGACCATCAACCGACTTCCGGTCCTGATCCTTTTTCTCCCTTTCTCAATTCTCTTATCTTTTTTCTTATCTCACTGATTTTCTTCCTTTTTTTTGCTTCGCATTTATGCGCATTTCTTTGTTTTTGTTTAGAAGCCGCAAATTCGTTGGGGTTGACTAAGGACTTCTAGGTCACGCTTTCAACCCTTTTCTGAATCGTTTCTTAATTTTATGAAGGGAGAGAGAGAAAGGACTCATATCGTACTGAAAAAACTTGTCGGTTTTACAGAGCACTGAAGAGCAAGGTACCTAATTCTCAGAGTATATCAACACCATAAGTAAGAATAATTCAAGTGAAGATTAAGTCCTATCATGGCAGAGCTAGCATCAAATCATCAATAACTCAAGAGAAACAATACTATATGAGTTCAAGGGAAAAGAAGGTACTAATGGTGAAGTATCCTCAATCTGAATCCGGATAGTTGCTTGGAACTACTATCTCTACAAAATGAACAAACACTCAAGAGAGGTGTTAATGTTCTTTCGATTAGAAGCACATAAGAGAATGGTTATACAATGATTGAGCAATGCTAACTTAGAAGTTAACAAGAATCACTTGTAAGAGAAACCATCAAGAGCATAATGATAGAGCAATACTAATGAACAGTTAGCAAGAATCATATGTGAAATGCACTATTCGAAAGAGTTCTAAGCAATCAATCAAGTTGGTAAGTAAAGAGCAATGATCAAGCAATACTAATTAGAATTAGCAGGAATCAAGAAATACTTAATGAGAATTATCCAACTAATCATAAGTCTATAATCAACTCAAATCAACTTCTAGGTCTTCAACAAAGGTAACATGTTTTAGGTTTTGATACTTGAGACATTGATTAAGCAGTCCTGTCATCTCTGAGAATTTACTTTTCATCTCTGAAAGTTCAGAGTTAAACAAAGTTGTAGGTGCTTTTGTTCTACGATCAAAGTCTGGGCAGTGATTGCTATTGCTAGTCGTGAGGTTCTCTATCAGGCGATAGGCATCTGAAACAGGTTTCTGCATAAAGCCTCTATCGCTTGTTGTATCTAAGGACAGCTGGTATTTCTGGTCAATTCCTCTATAGAAGGTGTTGAGGAGAGTTACATCTGTGAAACCGTGGCGTGGGCAATCACGAAGAAGGTCTTTGAATATCTCCCAAGATTTATAGAAGGATTCCACAGGACTTTGTGCAAAAACTACAAGGAAAATACTCGGATAATGCCAAATAGCAAGTATAAATACCCACTAAAAAGAATTAAAATCGAGTGATATCAACTCCCCCAAACTTAGATCTTTGCTTGTCATCAAGTAAACGAAAAACCACATCTGAAGAAGACGTTTGAAAATGACCACTCAAGAACTCTCATAATCTCAGCAACCCAATTTCATACACAAAAAACTACGAGATACCAATGCTAGACAACCACTACAAATGAACAGTTTACAATCATACAACCAATGACATACTTTCTACTCTAAATCCCGAATCAATCAAACCATCAAATTATTTCAACCAGCTCTCTACATTTAATTAAGTACAAATAATGTATTCTTGCCTATGGGGTATCGATCAATGTCTGCTAAAGTATCTTTTCAATCAGAGCGCCCATACCTAACAGAGCATCCAACAACTTCTGGCCTGACCCTTTTTCCCCCTTTGTCACTTCCTCTTTGTTCTTTTTCTTTTTCTTTTCTTATTGCTTTCTATTTTTTTCTTTTTCTATCTGCACATTTTTGCGCTTTTCTTTTTTTTTGTTAGCAGCCGACAATTCGCTGGGGTTGACTACGGACTTCTAGTTCATGCTTTCAACCCTTTTTCTAAACCGTTTTTTTATTTTCTAAAGGGAGGGAGAGAAAGGATCTGGATCATACTGAAAGAACTTGTCGATTATACAGAGAACTTAAGAGAAAGATACCCATCTTTTCAAAGTATAACCAACACTAAAGAAATAAAATTTAAGATCAAATTTAAGTCATATCCAATTAGAGCTGGCATCAAATTATCAGCAATCCAATAAACCAGAACTTTCAAAAGCATAGAAATCAGTCAATGGGGTTCCAATCCTAAACGCATTAGTTAATCTAAGTCAGTAGTCAAATAGAAATCAATTCTAAACTCACACTAGGTAAATAATCATCACAGATTTTGGTTCTTGTTCCTTTGACTCGACTAGACTCGAGTAAATCAAAACGAAATTTTTTGAAAATTTTCACCAAAATGATGAAACATCAAAAAGACAAAAAACGTGGTTAGTAGCTATACACCCTCCCCCAGACTTAAATCACACCGTCCCGGTGTGAGAATAAATCTAAGAGAAGGAATACAGACCTGAGTAATCTGAAAAATCTAAAGTGTGAGTTAAAATGTAGTAACTTACCTGATCAACAATGGATCCATCGATCTCTCAATCTGTACAAAAATCCTTAATTAAATGGGTCGATCGATCTGCTCTTTCGAACAAAATCTCCAATTTTTGAATTTCCTAAAAGACTTATAAACTCACAATTAAAAATTAATAAGTTAGTCTCCTAAAGCTAAATCGAGTGAAAAATAAAACTTAACATATATCAAACACCAAATAGTGGGTTTCCTCTCACTCAACGCTTGTTTAACGTCAATAGCTTGACTAACTTACCTCCTAAGTTGGAGCTAGAACAGCACCAAGAGATGCCCCACAAAAATCACCATAATCTGAAATCTTCAGTTTCAAAACTTTACTCATCACATCCTTCGCCACATCAATCCCCTTGTCTTTAAGCTCTAAGGTAAAGAATGTATTAACCTTTGATAAAGGTTTTAAATAATCTTTACTCTTCACCTTATACTCAATTCCATCCCCAACTAGTTCTTGAGCAATCAAAGTCACTTGAGGATCCTTTTTGATCTTCTTTAAGTTCACATTCTCCTTGGTTTTGACTTTTGAGATTGCACTCTTTGTTGGAACATGAGAATCTCCAACTATCACTTCATTAGCTACCCTCTTAGAACCAGATTCTATCTGACATTCATGCTTCATCTTGACCTCCTTAACCATTTTGATTCTAGATGCTCCTTTTGGAGGCACTACTGGGTAGAAGAACCTTTTCCTCACGTTAGTAAGGAAGATACGTTGATTAGGCATATCAGCTACAGCTCTTACAGATGCTAGGAAAGGTCTACCTATAATTAGTGGCCTATCTGAGTCGCATTCATTTCCAAGATACGGAAATCAACAGGAACTAAACATCCTACAACTTGTACCAGCATATCAAATATGATTCCAGTAGAAGTTATAGTGGAATTATCAGCAAGCTGAAAGGGCATCTTAGATAGTTTGATACCTGAGATTCCCAATTTCTCTGCAACAGCCTTTGACATGACACTCACATTAGCACCTGTATCGCAGAGTGAGTCCTTGAATTCCATATCATTGATCAAACAAGGAACTACAAATTCCCCAAGATCTTGCATCTTTTGAAATCTTCTTGGTGAATTTGGTGGCTTTCCTATCATCTCATTATCCTCAAGGTTAGTTCTGAACTTTTTTGGCTCAACCAGATAGGGAATCTTCGGTTTATAAACTCGAACAGAAGATGTTGCAGTTTGGCTCACCCCGTT
Organism: Iberis pinnata; assembly: GCA_900406425.1. Taxonomy (NCBI): domain Eukaryota; kingdom Viridiplantae; phylum Streptophyta; class Magnoliopsida; order Brassicales; family Brassicaceae; genus Iberis; species Iberis pinnata. The sequence goes on along the minus strand of OVBE01015103.1, from coordinate 265 downwards.
TCCGGTCAACCCCCTTTGACCAAAACCAAGGTTATTACGCCTATCTCGAANATCTCGAAATTTAACTCAGTCGAACCACGGAAATATATTCCGGTCCATTGGAATGTAATCCCGGGGTTAAACGAGATAATTTCCGAGATAGGAGAGGAAGGAGTTAGGACCGTTGTATAAGTTGGTTAATTATACAAACGTAAAGCGAAAATATTAAATGTGAAATACCGACATAAAAGAATATTACAAACCGATTAACGCAAACCGCAAATAT